>JAQBSW010004397.1:0-69819 GCA_029291075.1 Eudiplozoon nipponicum | reverse complement strand
CAATTACTGACAACTCATTAGATAAGCGCACGTCATGCCTGTGTGTATGTGTTCTCGTTTGTTTTTTATTTTGGAGTAATTAATTACTGCACGTTTTGCACGCATTCAGTAATTGTAATTAAATCACTGTAATCTCATTTCGAAAAGTGTACACATGCAGACATATACACAAACCAATTTGACATACACTTTCCTAGCATTTTTTTAAAAAAAACAAGTTATGCTTAAGAGATCTAACAACAAGTATAAATGGGGCAGTTTAAATTAATATTTCCACTTGACATAGGGATTGTCAACGTAGTGGGTGATATGCTTGCCATTGAAAACTATATCCATACCCGGAGATCGAAATATTTGTCGAAATCATGAAGAAAGTGGATTCAAAAAATTCGGTACGCAATCCGAAAATCAGGTAAATAATCTATTCCCTGTCGCACAGCATGTTTCTTTTAAATATCTGACAATGTTAATATGCGACAGAAACGGCAGCCGCAAAATTTCAATTTAAACTCTGAACATCTCAAACTAATTGTTTTCTTACCATAGAACATGATATAATTAAACGTGTCGTATATGGTTAGAGGGGATAGATGCAAAGTAATAATCGTACATCAGTATTGACGGAATGGCAGGATAAATTATCTGATCTTCAGCGTTCAAATAATAAGCCGAATTAATAATTTTAAATAATTGATGGCCAGACAATTATCTACTGAATGAAATATCAGAGTTGTATTTAAAGGGAAGGTGAATATTGGCAAAACAGATCATGAATATGTATTACACACAGTAAAGAGTTGTAAGTTAAACTATAAAATAAGGCAACAATAAATACAGGATGCTAACTCGTAAAATGATACTAAATTATCCTAAAATTAATTAACAAGTAGGATATTTATAGTAGCATATAAGAACAATAAATATTCGTTTAAATATACAAGCTAATCTTAATCCAATATTCTTAATCTTTTACTGGGGATAGTCTCCGATTCTTACTCGAGCAATTGTCTCTTGCTATCCTTAGTGTAGTGTTCCAAACAGAACATAATCGTTTTCTATTGCTGTTTCATGCAATAATTTCATCTCTAGACATAATTTAAATAGATTCATAATGAAACTTGTCGACTGATTTATGTCTGCAACCACCTCAATTAATTGTATGCCCAGTCTTCACTGCATGATGCGCAAGATCAGATCTATTAGCAGGACTATCCCTACATGCATTAATGTGTTACCATTTTCTTAGGCCGGAAACAGTGTGTATGAGAAGAGCTGATGTCGATAAGTCGAAATTAAACGAGCCTCACCAAAGCATCCTGTTTTTCGCAAAATTTCTGCACATTTTCTTTCAGTCAAGTGTTGCTTGATTAGTGAGAAATGTGCTGCGTGATCAAGTAAGCATATCTCTAAAATGTCATCCGGCCACGAAAATTACCTAAGACAATTAAGTCAACAGTATCAATGAAGGCGAAAATTTCTCCTGAAAGTGTGCGTACAGTAAACCGCCTCATAATTTTTCTGCAGATTTTGTACGTTTGCATAATATATAATGGAAATTACAGGGTAAAATAAGCTGGTCTGCAATGATCAGAGGAATTGTCATTTGTAACCAACGTCAGAGTTCACGACTAGCTAGGGAATATCTCGACCATCCATACAACTATTTTGATAGCTTCGGGACAACAAATGTTTATCAAATTAAACAATTTATCAATGAGCAATTGCTAAGCAGTAGATTAGTTTACCTGCATTTCAGAGTCCAGTTCAACCATCGGTCGACAAAATAAAGGCTTAGCAGCAATATGATTGACTTGCTGAGTCGAATTGCAATTTGAAAACGATGAGTTTGGCAACTCAAATGTCACGTATGAGCCAGTGGAATCGCAGAAACCCCTACCAGATGAAGTTGCCAAACGACCAGATGGTTGTGTCATATCAGAGCCTACCTTTCGCAGTGGTGTTGAACTGGCATGGCTGCTGTTCTCTTGGACGCCTGTCAACGTTGCTTTGATGCGGCGTGTATCTACAATAAGCCCAGCCATAGTGAATTATATCGTGAAAAATATTGTAAGCTTAGCCAGTAAACAAAAAAAAGAACCTGCGCCAATAACGCACAGATAAATTTGGTCCTCAAAGTTATGTGTAACTCGCAGAAGCAATCTTGAATATGCAACATGAATCCATTCCTGTTCTTCCAATATTCAAGTAAAATGCTTCTTGACGCTCAATTTCTTTTAGTGCCCACACATCAAATGTACTTACATAAGTATTTAATATAAGTTCATTGTACCCTTCCTGTGTGCAAAAACAAACACAGGAAGGGTAAAATGAATTTTATTAAAGGTCGCATTTCAAAAGAATCTTAATATAAGTCGCCTTAATGAAAATTTAATCGAACAAATTATCTATATTTGGAACTAAAGAGGTCTGTATGCTTTGATCAACATCCACCTTGTGCCGAAGTGAATTTTTATGGATAGGAAAGGTGCAGAAAATAAAACAAAAGACCCAGAATTAGAAGTATAAGTGTCTGCAGTAACCTGGGTTAACTTATCCACCAGTAAAGACGATCGGGTAAAGTGACTCGGTTTATACTGCACGTTGGCTAAACCAATATAGAATCATTATATTCTGTATGATAGACTAAAAAAGAACAACAAGTGGCCCAAAGCTAATGCGGATCGATGGTTTCCATTAACACCTTTCCTTTTCTTAGACAATCAAGGCAGACGTGCTTCATTTGCATACGCGTCTGACTCTCATAGCGAATACTGAACAACAAACCACAAAGAAAATAGGCCGCGATGTTTCTGTCCTTGAAAAACAACTACTTTGCATTAATATCGCGTGTAAAACAATTGGTCATTGCAAGTCCAACTGATCAGATCGCTAAACTGTCGACTAGAGAGGTAATTTGTAAGATGATCGGCGTTATGGCACTGGCGGTAACATATGATCAGTGGACGACCAGATTTACGCATCAAGTTGATAATGCCAAATGCCATCACCTTAGATTAAAACGATTGTGGAATATCATAAACCGACAAGAACATTGTAAAATGACGCCAAAATCTGAGCTGCATAAATAAATTTAATGCATGAACTAGTGTGCACGAGGCAGGTGGGTGTAATATTTCTAAAGCTGTTTCACCTATTATTCCCTTATTACAATGGTGTTAAAGCGAAACATTTCTTCAAAAATCTTCACTTACTGTTTGCAGTCTTCAAGGTTAGCCAACTTGGAAAGCTTAAGCGAAACAAATAAACAGGCGAGCGTTCTCTTGAATACAGCGCAGCCGCGAAGAAAACCTGTTTTTGCAAGGCGCACATAAGAAGATGCTGTTCGCGAAGTCTGCGCAGCGCCGTTATGCGGCTAAACTGATCTCCACCGTCCAACGCATTCTTCTTTCCGTCACCGCTATCAATGTCGAGTACGAAGTCATCACTGTCGGAAGTATCAACAGATACTGTAAAGCCCGACTTAAAGTCAGTAGCGTTTGAAGATGAACATAGGCCGTATTGACTACTGCTTGTATTTAACAACGTCGACTGAACAGGAGACAACAGTTGACACCGGGTCATATTTTTGTAGTATTGGCCGTTAAGCTGAAAGTTACACATCAAATTATCACTCAGTTGTTTGTTTTTTTTTGAAAATCAAAATGTTGCTCAGAATTACGGATTAATGCAGACTTGATCAAACAATTTGTGACGTACCTTAACACGACTACTGAAATTGGTGACAAGATCAGATCCCCCGCATCCCCCACGATTGCAAAATGTTGACGAATTTTGGCGAAGGACTTTACTGCTCTTCAATGTTCTACCAATACGAAGAAGCGGCAGTACAAAGGAATACCAGATGGCTTGCTGACTGTCCAACTTAGCAGAGTTCAGGTGCATTCCGGTTGATGTACAGAACATAGATTCCGGCGTGTAGAAGTCAATGCTCGATTTGTCGCTAAGCAGTGGCGGTAGCAGACTAGACAAGTAGAAGTCGTCCGAAGAATTAACTCCAGTCAATGCACCACCACATCCAGGTGCTGATTCCCACTGTAAAACTGGATTAGGAATCCAGGCGTGAGCTGAGGTTACGCGGACAGCATCTTTATTAAAGGTTCTTGTGTTTCAATATATATATATATTTTAAACAGTTAAACATAATATAGTCCATTTCGAAAATGATACTGCCAAATATTAGGCCAAAAACCAGAATAAATCATAACTAAAATCCAATCGACCTCTGTGAGTCGTACTGTAAATGTCATTGAGTCTCTTGTTCATACAATGAAATCAATGACCTATAACATAAAGCAAGTGAAAAACAATGCTATAATAGGTTACATCTACACCCGGTCTCACTCTTCGGACTAACAAGTCTGATAGCACGAAAAAGATTCGAGTAAGATGAATGGTAGCATTTCCTAAGTAGTACAATAGAAGATGAATCGCAAACTTACAAAGCATTGACTCCTATTATACTTGCAAGAATGTATTAGGTTTTGCGAACCTAGTAACAAATTAGTTCAGTTGTGACCAGAAGGATAAACCAAAGGCAGCATGAATGGAAAGTATAATCTCATGCACATTCGTTTCGTGCTTACTGGCGACTCATCAGTAGGAGCCGGTATTACGCCCTTTAACCCCTATATATTCGGTAGAAGAATGTGGAATAATAGGACGGTACACATTCTTCTACCAAATATATAGTGGTTAAAGGGCGTAATACCGGTTCCTACTGATGAGTCGCCAGTAAGCACGAAACGAATGTGCATGAGATTATACTTTCCGTTCATGCTGCCTTTGGTTTATCCTTCTGGTCACAATTGAACTAATTTGTTACTAGGTTCGCAAAACCTAATACATACTTGCATATATATTAGCTCTTCGCAACAGAACAGTATTTAACTGTCCTATTATACTTAGTTGACTTTCAAGTGGTCCGATGGCGAGATCTGATGTAACCGGCAGAATAAATTTAAAACTTTACAAATCGCTTTGTGCGAGCATAACAAGTAAAAACAGGGAAATTGTAAAAACAATTATTGTTAACAAAACGAAGATGTATTAAGTTAATAGTGTATTATACGTTGCACACATAATCAACAAATTAGTTCAAATAGGACCAGAAGGATAAAACAAAGTCAGTAAGAACAAAAGGTATAAGCTCATGTACACACCCGTTCGGTGCTTACTGCCGACTCATGAGTAGGAAACGGTACTACGCCCAATACCCACTATAGGTTTGTTCAAGTAATGTGGGACAAATAGATGGTACAATCTACTATAAACATTTGTATATAAGCATTAGTGAAGTTAGCTTCATAGAAGTCTTCGAAAAGGTGAGTTCAAAGCCTACTAATTATATATAATATATAGCGTGCCTGTAAAGGGAACAAACACTGTGGTTGTCCAGTCAATTCATAATACCAACACTATGGTTTTCCAGTCGGTACATGATATCAACAAAATAGGGTTCAATATATACCATATTTCATCAGAATTCAGAATTACAAATACATAGGAACACAAGTTACTCTAGAAAATCAATACATTCTGGCCTTGATCGATATCGGTTATCAGATTTCACGGTTATCATGACATCATACAATTCAATACATAATAGTTAAATAATGTTTGTAGTGGAGAACTAATGTATATGAAAATGTGTATTAGGTGTTGCGTAACCATAGATTTGGTACCACTTACAAGCACGGTACATACTATATATAGTGAATTGGCTTTGAACTCGCATTTTCAAAAAACTGAATAAGAAGTCAACTCCACAGCTGCTTGATTACACATAGGAGATTGTATCGTCCACCTGTCCAAAATTTCTTGACCAAAATTATAGTTGGCAAAGGGCGTATAACCACCTTCTATTGATGAGTCGCCAGTAAGCACGAAACGAATGTGCATGAGATTATACCTTTCGTTCATGCTGACTTTGGTTTATCCTTCTGGTTCTATTTGAACTAATTTGTTACTAGGTGGGCAACTCCTAATAGAGAATTGCATATATATGTAAGGTATCAATTGTCAGAGCTCGCTAGTATTTTGTACGTCACAGAAACACAGTTATTATTACTAAGATAAGTTATGTATGGAATAAAAAATTATTATACAAAGTTCATTATCGTTATAGAATAGTGAAGAAAACGTATTAATCCAAAAAAAATAAGTAATGATTCACCACAAGTGAATGTGTTTGTACCCCACAGTATTAGTTCAACTTAATATTCCCGCATCTAGTGAAAATTATTTATAGTAAAAAA
Source organism: Eudiplozoon nipponicum (assembly GCA_029291075.1). NCBI lineage: Eukaryota > Metazoa > Platyhelminthes > Monogenea > Mazocraeidea > Diplozoidae > Eudiplozoon > Eudiplozoon nipponicum. Next base: position 63,544 of record JAQBSW010004397.1, on the reverse strand, counting down.
GTGAAGAATCAAAACAAACGAAAAATACTGTTCTAGAAAAATAAAGTCTATTCTTAATTTATCATTATGAACATCAATAAGCATGACTGAAACTCAAAATGGTGCTCTTTACATATAGGAAAAAGTGTCCCCAAATAGGACTTAAGTAAAGTGAATCATAAAAAGTGGCCCTGCTACATCACCCGCCGCCAAAATTGATGTCATTTACGTCAAGTATAAATCGAAATCGAAGGCAGAAATTTTGATTTAGTTTCTTGAGTGTGCTCTGATGAATCCCCCTTATGTCATAGTGCTTTTTAGGTTCTGACGAATACGCTGACTCTGGACACGATGACGGCTCTTATCAAATTCTATCATAATTGGTGTCCCAGTTCGGAACTCAAATTCAGGCTTCAATCGATCAATGGACACTGGTTTATGATTTTCATTATAATCATTCACAAAATATTTCAGACCCCGCGTAATGATTGGGCGGGGTCCGGTATATTTTGACTTCAATGACGACTGCACAGCGTCTATTTCGGCATAGGCTAACTCACATGTATACTGGCTGATGGTGCTCTCCGTTGGTTGTGCACACAGACTATTTATAATGCGATGTTGTGTAAATTCCGCCGCTAGTGTTTCAAATTTTGAACCTTTGTGATTTGTGTTCGCGGGTTGTCGCTTTGCATTATCAGTTTCGCAATGATCCGATTGATCCTCGTTTCCAAGTACGCATCGGGTTTGTCTTCTCATTGGCGGGGTGTGGATTCGTTGCTTTCTTCCGTAGGCTTCAACATCGTACATCATTTCTGCACTTCGCCAATAAGAAGACAAACCTCTATGCATACTTGTAAATGGGAGTAATTCGGATCTTTGCGAAACTGATATTTCAAAACGAAAATCCGCAAACGCAAATGGCATAGATTCAACATATGCAGATACATATAAACATCAATACACGCGACTACAATTATACATACATTCATACATGTATCAATATATAATTGCATGATTACACATACTAATGAAAAACTGAAATAAATGTATATATATATATATACAGACATGCATAAAGAGATACAAACATGTATGCATGTGACCAAACATTGTATAGATGAAGGAAGCAGTTTCATCCTGATTAACTAATGGTCCGTACGAAGGTCAAGGTGCGTACTCATGATTTAGAATCGTAAAGTCCATCCCCTCCTCGATGGCCTATCGTACATGGGCTAACGGGGCTATGGCGGTGGTGTCACCAGGGCGTGGTGGATTTCCGACCGGCAATCGGATCTCCTATAAAATACCACATGAGCCCGACGACGGCACCATGACTCGGCGTGTGTTCCCCGCCACAAAAGGGTTCAACAGCCACAGGATTACATGGACTCCTGGACAGTACCCCGTACTTTCGAATGGCGAATGAGCTCTCAACAGCCGCCGGCAACCATGCAACTTACTGCTGCCTTGCAGACTGCGCTTGGATGTGCAAAGGCTAGAGGTGCGCCCTCGATCAAAAAGCCGAGTGGTGAGGGGACACCACTTGTACCAAATTCCCAAGGAACTCCAGGAGCCGGCTTATCCTCCAAAAGGAGTCAGCCGCAGTAAAGTAAAGTAAAGTAAATCCTCTCATTAAATCTGTTGGGAGTAGCGAATTGTGACCAAATGTGACTTGTGCAACTGATGATAGCGATACCTTGATCGTATACCAGGTAGTACTCATTTTAGTGCAGTGAGCCAATCGCGCTGTTAGCGTGACGCACATAGCGTCGCCGTAAACTCGCGATGTACACGTTCCACAAGAATGTTACACATAGGATTGAACGCTGTAGTTCTTTGCACATGGACCCCCAGGATCTGTAAGTTTTCTTGGAAAATACGTGTCATGAAATGTGCATCTTATTCAATAACTACTACATCTGGAACTCCAAAGCTTTTCACCCTGTGTAGCAAGGAAGCATAATTAATTGTCTCCGCATCTTTACCTGTTATTGGTATTATTTCAGGCCATCTTTTATTCCGATCAATTATGGTTATGCAATAACGGAAGAGCAATAATATCAACATAGATAAATCTGAAACGAGTGTGCAGCAACTCGAAACAGCCAAATTCTAAATGTGCTTAACGAAGCACTGTCCGGAGGTGACATGGTCGGCATGCTTTAACACATTCCGTAATATCTCTTCGAATGATCAGACAAGAGATACGTTCTCGTAGCAAATTTTTGTATCATCCACAACACAATGACTTAGATTGTGGTATTCATCAAATATCGGGCGGCGAAAATCTTGTGCGAGCCACATATACTAGCCAACTTTCATTCAATATTATATGCGATGACCTCCGCGTCGCCTAATTTAAAATTAGTAAACCGGTCGGGGTACCTTCGTTGCCATGATGCGAATTCTTTGTCTGTTTGTTGCTTCGACATTTTTGCATTCTGATGGACTATTAAAAATATTCCAATTTTAGATAAACAATCAGCCACCACATTATCTTTGTCTTCGGCATGACTATTGCTAAAGCCAAACTCACCGTAGCGTATTATTTATCGAATTAAATTTTGCGGAAAATTTTGTTAACCCTTCAATGAGGCCTCCACTAATGAAGCATAGTCGAACTTCAACTAGACTGGGTAATATAAAGCTATATCGTTCCAATTGGAGGCAGCAGTTGTGCAGAGTTAGAAGTTCTCTTTCCGTTGCCGAGTATTGCTTGTCTGCGGCTACCAATTTCCTATAATAAAATGCGATGATATGCATTCAATCATTGACTACTTGGTCTAATGTAGAACCCAGGGCTACACCGGATGCGTCGATTGACAGTTGCAATGATGCACTTTGCTGAACACAATTTAACGTTGTATGTTACAAAATCAGACATTTTGTTAGTTTTTTTGAAACATTGGTTGGTCATTTGCGTCCCAGCACAAACGCGAGTTGGACTTAAGCAACTTCAGCCCTTAGAAACGTCTTGTCAGCTATGCCTGTGATATTGTTCAATAGGATCGGCCAACTCGTCCATTTAAGCATAAAATTGTAAAATTACGTCACAAGGAAAGAACAGAAGATAATGCCGAAAAAACGTCGCATTATCACAAGCAACATTTCCATACTTCACCTCATCTTCGTTGTCATTAGCATAGGCTAAATTTCAATTGTTTTGTTCCTTGGATATATTTCAGCAGACATCAACGACTGCTTTCTTCAGTTCAAGCATCATCACAGGTTTTAAAAAACAAGCCAATGAAAGAAGTTTTCGTTTCATAAAACCTGTGATTATGTGTGAACTGAAGAAGTCAGCCGCCAATGACTGTCCAAATATCTTCAAGTTACAAAATAATTGGAATTCGCACCGTATTAGCCAAATGGAATTCAACCTATGTTAGTCACTACGCATATCAGATAATTTTAATAAATCCAGTCGCACATTTTTCCATTCTTTTAAACACCTCCATATATTTGACGATGATAATGGAGGTACGTTTTGGAACGCTGATTCTCTATTTGTAAACCTTGATATAATTTCTGCCAACGCTCTTTCCTGTTAGGGGTCCCAGTTGTGACGCATCAATTGTGACAGCCCGCCAGTATCTCGTAAGCCACAGAAAAACACTTGTTTGTTTCACGATAAATTATACATTGAATAAAAGTTTACTTTTCAAAGTGTATTAACTTTATAGAATAGTCTAGAAAACGGATTAATTCAAAATATATAATTCATGATTCACCAAACTTGAAAAATCATGTTCCAAATAGTATAGGATCAATTTAACATGTCCCAACTAAGTAAAAATTAGTTACCAAATGAAAGTAGCAAATAAGAACAAACGAAAAAGACTGTTCTAAAAATAACCTAATTTACGCAAGTGAGCACTATTTTTAATTTAACATTAAGAACATCAATAAACATGACCGTGCAATTAAAAATAATGTTCGGCACATGAAAGGATAAAAGTGTCCTAAATAGGACCAAAGTAAAAAGCATCCTAAAAATGTTCGTACTACATGCCTCAGTGCTCCCCCAACAAACAATATATAAAAATCATAAATTTAATTGAATGATATCATGATTACGGCTAAATGTGATGAACTAATATCGAGAGCGCAACGATATGCTGAAGTACGAGGTGTTCAGAAGTAGTTCGAATTCTCAATTTGGTAAAATTTAGCATATCTTTAAATCCATTATGTTGGTACCATGTACCGACTCGGCAACCATAGTGTTGGCACCCTTGACAGGCTTGATATATATATATATATATATATATATATATATATATATATATATAATATATTATAGAGAGTTGATTTTGAATTCGCATTATCAAAGGCTTTATATGAAGTTAACTGCACTACTGTGTTAATGCACACTCGTATTGTAACGTCCAATTGTCCTACATTCATTGACCAAATAGGTTGTAAGTATAAAGCGTAGTACCAATCCTATTGATGAGTCGCCAAACAAAACACGAAACGCATGTGCGCGTGAGATTAGACATTTCGTTCCTGCTGACTATGGTTTATCCTTCTTGTCTTATCTGAACTAATTGTTTACTAGGTGCGTGAAACCTAATATACAATTGCATATTTTATTTCGCCGCAACAAACCTTATATAACTATTATGTATTAAAGTAGCAAAAAAAACTACTCAACGCACATATCTGTACAGATATGCATTCATACATGCATGCATATATTCACAGATCCATTCATATAACCTGGACGCATACACACATATATACATAATATATAAATAGATAAACGCACACACACATAAATATGCACATGTGTAAATAAATACATAAACACACTTACATTCATGCAGGAAAACACAGAAACATTTATAAATACAAACAAACATGCATACATACATACGTACAGATATTCATACACATAAAACCATGCAAACAAGCATACATATATACAAAGATACATAGATACATACATGCATACATGAATAAATTTATAGATGCACACACATACGTAGATACATACGTACATACATACATACATACAAATCTGCAGATACATATGCATGCATACATAGATATATACAAGCATACTTTCATACATGCTGCAGAGTGACTCAGTGGTTAGAGCGGGCGTGCTCAAGTTCGAGCCCTGTCTGTGACAATTACTGGCCAGTACGTGAAGGGTTCCCAATAAGGCCGAAACTGGTCTACTGGATGAATTGCTTTTTCTACACTATACAATTCATAGTTTATACTGAAAAATTTATGGACATAATTGGACAGGTGCTTATATCAAGATCGTAACTTTGATTAAAGTAAAGTACTTACATACATTGTACTCTTACCTATAAAAATTTCCAGCTGGACGACTAGCGAGAACTAGTTAGTCTGCTCAGCAATAGAGGATTTAACTTACCGAGTTTAAACGCAGCAAGAAGTTATAAATAGTTAAAACCACAGATAAAATAAATAAAATGCATAAAAAATAGCTTACCCATTTTCCTCATGCCTATTTTGAACGACAGTAACCACATTATTATTATTATTAATGTTAGTATTAGTTAAAGCTGGATTATTGATGGTAGAATTTTGAAACACAGAAAAACTATGTTCAACGGCAAAACCGGCACTCGGTCTGCTAGATCGAAAACCTCCACCAACAGGTCGGACCTCGGACACCTCACGTGACTCTAAATTATTGAAGTCACCGTCGGCATCATCATTACTACCACCGAATTTGGCATTTTTAGTGTCTCGTCGTGAACAATGAATTTCGCCAAGCGCAGAAGCCCCAGCTGTCGGAGTTGAAGTCGAGCCAAGAAATCCAACGGAATTGCGTTGTCTTAAAAGTCGTTCAAATCTACAATGAAATCAGAAAGCAAACACGAAAAGAAAAAACTGCTCTTGTACTCGCTGACAATAAAAATGTTAATTTTTAATCAGTGCGTAGAACTCAAACGTTTAATAATGTAACGTGGCAGTACAGCTAGATTTTGCATTGATTATCATGATTAATAGAAGGCACATGATAAAAATATTTGATTGTATTAATTCATTAAGTAATAAATAAATAATATATTAATATTAATTATTATTCATATACTATAATGAAAACCGTTATATGCATTTCTATAAATAATGTTTTTGATATATTAAAAAATACCAATAAGAATTCAACTTCAGTTAGCCAATTTTTAATGTGGGATATATTGTGGAAGGACCATTTAAATCATGACGATAAATAATCTAATTTCCTGATTAAACTTTTTATCCGAACGTCGATTTTGCTTTCATTATGAACGACTGGTTAGCAGAGGTGTTGAATCAAGAATCCCCACTTCAGAAAAAGGTGGATGAACCAAAACTCTAGAATAGTAGATAGTCTGAATAATGATTGAGCTAAAGGAAAATGGAGTCATAAGACGCCACATAAAACAAGTACATACAAAATTGAATAAATCAAGGTTACAAACTTGATGTAAAAATCAGTGCCATTATATACATACATTTGTTAGTATAAACTAAGAATTGTACAATGAAGAAGAGGAAATTCATCCAGTAGACCGGTTTCGTCCTTATTGGGAACTCTTCATGTACAGTCCAGAGTTTGGAAATGGAAACTAAAAATACCAAATACTTAGAAATGCCTTTCTGGCAAACAGTTTCCAAATTAAGTTAAAGCTAGCGAGAACCAGATCGAGAGAGAAAGAGAGAGAGAGAGATAGACTACAGTACTGCAAAAAATTTAAGAACTGCCACATAACCAAAAACTCAACACAAGATTTCCAATCCTCAGTGTTCACTGAAAGCGTTTGGCAAATTAATTCACATAAGATCGTTCTCTCAGCATCATACATGCTGGCGGATCAACAACCTAGAAATGAACATTTAAACTTTTAACATAACAAGAAATGTACCATAGGTACTATGGCGTATGAAACGCAATTTACGGATCTGAGTTAAATGATTGCAGATAAATTTGTCACCCACAGCATTAATGGCTAAAATTTAGACGTTTCTTAATAAATGGAAACAATGGAGAAGCCAAAAAATGAATATTCTATATGATAAACTGTCAAAGTTAGTAGATCCAAAGTTTAGAGCACCAGATTCGGAAGCAAACGTGGCCAGGTTCGATTTCTGGCCGCGGCAAATTCTTGACAGTACATGATGAGTTTCCAATAAGGACGAAACCGGCTTACTGGATAAATTGCCTTTTCAACACTACACAATAATTAGCTTATACTGACAAATGTACGTACATAAATGAACAGGTGTTTATATCAAGTTCGCAAACTTGATTTTACAATGATAATATGTCACTAAACGTAATGGCAAAAATCAAGAGTGCGTCGCACTACATGAATTTGCTCCACACGTTCTATTCCCGATCAAAACCATGCGTCAAATGGTCTAGTTCGCTCCACTCCCTCTTTAGAAATCATTTTGAGAATAATAGTAGCGACAAGCTTTGTTGCAGCACAGAGAAAGCTGATACAAAGTTAATTATCATGAATACAAGTGTCACCAAATTTGTAAATTGAGCCAGTGTCGAACATTCTAAAATCTAGACCTAGTTTGACGTTTAAATTCCTCATCGTCACTAGGATGTCTGATCGTCGACCAAGTCTACAGGCCAAATGAACTAGTGATTCAAGGAAGTAGTTCTTTTCGATAGCGTAAAAGTTAGTGCGTACAGATTTGTGACCCAAGAAACTAGTTTACCAATACGGAGCCTAGTGTATGGCTAAACTATAGCTTAAAGCTTCCCAGTCAAGTAAGGCTTTTGAATATAAGAAAGGGAAAAACATACCTGCGGGATTGCCATCTCATTTGGAAAGGATAAGACATTTTGATAAGCGATAGTACGTTTATTTTGAATAAATGGCCAATTTATTCATACAAACATGTATTGTAAAGTTAATGATAAACAAAATCCAAATATTTACCGCATCAATTAATTTGAAAAAACGTTTTGCCACGCCAGAAATATCATCAGATCCTAAGCATAATTTTGAAAGCCGATTAAAATTTTTTTCAGATCTACATAAGGCAAAGCCGAAAAATTATGGTACATGTATATAGCTTTTTATATGAGACAGCAAGCGCCCCACCTAAATATTCAAATGTTCCATCAACATGATATTGTAACCAGCTGGCCACAAAACACCAAAAGCTAGCAATAATACTTTATAAATTGACCGAAAATTGAAGCCGTAGAAATGGCGTAACTAAAATCATTATTATCATTAACAATACCTAAAGCGGAAAAAACTAGATTAGCAATTAATACTACAATCTATACCGCTTACGTTGTCACCGAGGCAGGTACGACACAACCGATGAATAATGTTACCTGACTAACGACATAGGAAAACTCCGAACATCCAAGATCCAAAAAAGAAAAATCCCAGTGCAAACGTAAAACACTCACACAATAGTAACTATATCTCTTGAATTAATTAGTTAAACAGTGTGTTTCCTCCCTCTTCATACGCATGCATATATCCGCGCACACACATACACAAACAAGTCAAGTCGCAATTAACCCTCAACACTCAAACGACAGCTAAAAATAATTAAAAATAAAATATTTAGACCTAATTTAAGTTTTAAGAATTCACATGATAAATTGGCCATTTATTCACAATAAACATACGTTCGATTATTCAATGATTTTTACCTACAATACACTAAGTTTAAAATTGAGTCATAAGGAATGGGTTTGATTATACATTTATTTTCAGGAAAAATAAGCATTGTAAAATAAAGCACATGTAATTCATCAAACAGACCGTATTAGTTCTTATTTGAAACTCGCCCCTAGTAGCCAGAATTATAGTGGCCAAGATTTAAAGCCGGAAGCACTTCTTCCAAGTCTTGTAATTCAAGTACTATACCAGTGAAGTCGCGAAGTGCATATAATTTTTAGTGATCCAAAAAAATATGTTTGAAATTGTGTTCCAGTGTTAGCACTCCACCCGCGGGAATTCTGATGGCTTCTGAAGAATGCCCATTAGAGACAAATCCAGTCTAGTTAATAGATTAAATTTGCTATCTGATTTAATTTATCAATTAGACTGGATTAGACTTTAATGGGCATTCTTAAATGGGCATTATGTTGAATTTATGTATAACAGCAGTATTTCGTTATATATATATATATATATATATATATATATATATATATATATATATATAACGAAATCCTGTAGTTATACATTAATTCAACATAATTATCCTGGCATGTTGCTGTCTTATAAGGGCAGATTGGAAATAGTTGGTTCGAAATTTATGGCGAAGTCATAACTAGAGGATACACTTAAGAATAAACTTTTTACATAATTTAAAATTTCCTACAATGCTAAAATTCGGTGACTTAAATGATGAGTTGCTAGACTCTGATTCCGGCCACGGAAATTCTAGCAACAACTGATGAGTTTTCGATAAAGACGACACTGGTGTAGTTAATTAATTACATTTGATCATCATGCACAGCAATAAAAAAGCCATTAGTAACCAATTAGTTCAGTTGTGACCAGAAGGATAAACCAAAGGCAGCATGAACGGAAAGTATAATCTCATGCACTTTCGTTTCGTGCTTACTGGCGACTCATCAGTAGGAGCCGGTATTACGCACTTTAACCACTATATATTTGGGTGAGGAAAGTGGGATAATAGGACGGTACCAAATATATAGTGATTAAAGGGCGTAATACCGGCTCCTACTGATGAGTCGCCAGTAAGCACGAAACGAATGTGCATGAGATTATACATTCCATTCATGCTGCCTTTGGTTTATCCTTCTGGTCACAACTGAACTAATTTGTTACTAGGTTCGCAAAACCTAATACCTACTTGCATATATATTAGTTCTTCGCAACAAACAGTATTTAACTGTAATATATTAGTCACTAATGCTTCATTACGAAATAACCAAAAGTAGAATAACAAAAAAAGAAAATTCTTTAATAACGACAAAAATAATAATTTGGACAGTCAAATTATTAGAAATTTACGAGAAAGATCTAGTTACAATCAGCATATTTATCTATAAAAAACACATAAATGAGGCAATCTAGATCTGTACAAATCACCATTATAGCCAAGTCAGCACTAAGGCAAGGCAACATCAGTAATACAGATTATTTGCAGCTTTCACTGTATCACGTCATAAACAAAATTACATTTGCTACCTTATTTATAGTTTATATTTCTAATATATATATATATATAGATATATATATATATATATATATACATATATATATAGAGAGATAAATAATGTATAATAGTAGATTTTGTTTATATATATATATATATATCCGTATAAACTAAACGAGACATAGGTAAGCAAATGCAATTGACCTTCTAAATGCCTAATTAGTGGCCAGAACTTCTACAATCGGGATTTGTACCCAGTAGTATTTGGTTATCGTGATATTCTCCGATAAGCTTAGACTGGCGAATTTTCTGTCAGAAATCGAATCCATATTCAAGCACTAAATGTGTGGTCTGAGTGGACTAACTTTAGTGAAGTTTAACATGATTAAGGAAATAAATGCCCGTCTACACAAACTGAAGCTCTTTCTGTAATAATTGCTGCTACTAACTCGGCGATTAAAAGCAACAGAAAAAATAGAATAATTATGAAACTTCAATATGTTTGTCGATAGCTGTCAGCCAAAATTAGCAAACAGTGAGAAAGCTCAGGAAAACTACTACCAAGGCTACCCTCTACGTATCGAAACAGAAAGCCTTCTGTTATTTTTTGGATTAACAAGCGAGTAGCGCCTAATTCGATCACGAGAATCGAGGCAGCTGTATTATTTACAGACATTTATGCATTTTGTGGACAAAACTTACAACTGACGCAGGCGACTGGCACCTCTAGCACCACCGATCTGAGACTTTGTCTGACTACCAGTCAGGAGGGCATGCTGCTGTAAACGATGCGCTTGATGCAGCTGTTGAGCTCTCAATGCTTCACTCCACCTAACTGCCTCGTGTAGTTCTAGTAACTGTTTCTTGTACTGATTACGTTCAGACAACAGTGTGCGTACTTCTCTCGTAGTGTATTGCGATTTACGGCTCTAAATCGAATAACCAGTCAAACGAGAAACAGTAAGAAACAATTATACGATTAAACATACATAAATTGCGTGGGTGGTGATAACAAGGACTAAAATCAAGGTTGCTAGTTTGATACGCAAATTCGTAATTATAAAGTAAGTGTTGTTTAAGTTAGCAAAGGTAATTCATTCTGTAGACCGGTTTTTTCGCTATTGGGAACTCTTCAAATACTGTCCAGAAATTTGCCGCAGATAGGGCTCGAACCGGAACATAACTTGAGCCGTAACAACGATGTACCATTTTGTCAATGTGAACTCGGGTGCATCGTTTCCAGTCCACCAGACTGTCATATTTTTACTGCCCACAAAAATTTTTAAAAAACATTTTACAATCGATTAAAAAATCATTGATTGTGCAGGTGGTGGTAAAAATTACTAAATCCCGTTTGCGAGCTTGAATTGAACACCAATCACATTGTAATTAACCAGTTGTCAAATAGCATAGCAAAACTATCGCCAGTCGCACTCACTGGCGTGTTTAGACCTTCTATGATGATCACCAAAGCACGACGGAAAACTGACTAGCGAGGATCAAACCGCATTGCATATATATATGGAAAGCAAAAGAATTTTACACTCGAAGCAAATTTTTAAAATACACCCACTTAATCTTTTTCTTTTGAACAATAGTTGATTAGATGGAATAAGTGGTACTCGAGATTTCCAAAATGAAAATGAAATTTAGCGGAAAAACACAAAATACATACGTAAAATTTATTTGACATTGGTTCTTCAAAATCTGGTCAGCCGGCTTCCGTGTATTCATGGACAATTTACCCACGTTTACAGATAAATAACCTTCGAGGTCGACATTAGCGACAATACTTGTTTAATTGCTGGTAAAGAAAAATTCGACGACTTGTATAACATTTCACTTTCGCTACATTAAATGTGCCGCCTAAATTTACTTCCTTTGGGATCAAGCATCCATCTTAAACGCAGTGGCAATGTAAATAACTTTTTTGTGTCAATCACATACATTTTAAAACTCCTCTTTTAACAATTGATCCAATCAATTGATAAGTATAAACATTATACATTAGATAATTTTCAACTTAATCATATTTGTCATTTTCCAAATCTACACTAGCCAGTTTTCAACTTTTAAAACCGACCGCTTATTGTTGCTAATTTTCATTGAAATGCAGAAAAATGCTAGAATGAGACTACTGTACTAGTCAGATTGCTTTATAGTAAAGTGATCTTTTTTATTTACCATAAATGACACTTTTTAGAAGAACACTGGAAAAGGATAGATAATAATAATCTAATCAATGTTATAACATTTGGAGTAGTGCATCTAGACAGAGCTGACTTCCTGGCTAAATCAGCGTATTGTAGTGCATAGAAAAATACGGCTTATTTATCATCATTATCATGGTTATGTGATAGTTACGTCTTTCTGCTTGAACTTTTGACTACACTTATATAATTGTATATGCTTATATATCTATTAATTTTAAATTGCCCAAGTGGTTATCACCGTTATAAACCATTAAGCTAAATTATCTGACAAAGTACTGAGGAAATGTATAATTTTGTGCTTTATTTTAGACCACCCATGCTATAAACGTTATATGACGTTTAATTAGGCTTCAATATTTGAAATATGGACAATAAGTATATATTGTGTGAACGTTTGGCTCAAAAATTTATGGATTATTTAGGTCACACGGGTGGCTAGAATGATGTAGACGGAGGGAGAGAGTTGCGTAGTTCCTTAATATGTGAATATTTCTATAATTACACTGTATATTGAGAATTATTATTTTGAAAAATGGCACGATAATTCTAGATAAGCTGACAATTTTTTTATCGATTAAATATAAATTCTGTTATTACAGCCGTTACTTATGCGTTTTGGTTTCTTCGTAGGAACTGGAGCAGTCGTTCTAGCCGTATTTGGTTAACTGCACTAAAGAATAGAAGCAAAGGAACCTACATTATGTTAGGCGATCAATGGGGACCAGTCGGACATAGAATGACAGAGCAATTTGTGGCGGTGCAACGTGAAACTGATGTTCTAATGATCTTAGATCGATGACGGGACGCTAAATCGTACATTTGGTAAACATTCAGACCCGAAAGAATGGATACAAGTGAAGGGAATGTGGCAGACTGCTGAAAAACATGTTTATAGGGAGCCATCGAAATTCCGTCCTGACGACCAGGGCACAAGCTAGACATTCCGGAAATAGTAGCATGAACCTTGCCGAGGCTAGAGGGACACAGCTATCATCCTGTTTCATGTGAAGCCTCGAGTATAACTACGCAGTAACACTTATTGTTAAATGTGTCGTGACAGACTTGGAGAAAGCGTGACAGACGCGAAGGAAACATTTCGGCTGAGAAGACTATCATAAAGAAGGAAAACACTAAACAGAAGCCATCCTCACTATGAATGGGTGACCTAGTATTCTTGTACACTCCACGCATAATCATAATAAGGCAGTTAAACATTAGTTACTATTGGCTTTTGTATGGCTGTGCATGATGATGACGATGATCTAATGAGATTTGTTGAATGATTGAAGTGACTACTACCTGCGAATTTTCATTTCAATAATCATAATTTGCATTTTTTAATAACCTCAAATGAATCAGCACTCGAATAAATTCCTAGTAGTTTATACAACGTTTATGGTAGACGGAGTAGCCATGTAGCCAGCACAAGTAACGGAAAGGTTTTTGATACTATTTGTCTGGGAAGCCAAACTATTTTTATGTTTTAAGTGGTCCGTACCTTTTCTTTTGTAGATGATCCAAACTCTCCGAGCTCAAGCAGGACAGACTTGTTGATTGAACCAGTATCAATTAAGAGTCCAATTTCATTCATTGCCCTCATACAAACGAAGATTAGCTCATCCGATGTAAAATAATTTTAGATTCCTGACCATTTTTCCCTTTTATATTATTATTTATCCATTATACTTTGCTCTTTGTCGAATGTTCATAGTAATAACAATTCAAACACTGTTTAAACATTAATCGCGAGTTTTCTGAACGATGAATTCACTTTTTTTATTGAATTCGACTCGCAACAACTTAACCAAACTTAGTAAAAATTAGTTAAAATATGACCAGAAGGATAAAACAAAGTCAGCATGAACGGAATGTATAATTTCATGTGCACATTCGTTTCATGTTTGATGGCAACTCATCAGTAGGAGCCGGTAATACGCCGTATATCAACTATATATTTCGTAGAGGAATGTGGAACTATTGGACGGTACATTTTCCTATACGAATGTGTAAACTTCATATAGTCTTTGACAATGCGATTTCAAGATAACTCAGTATATATATATATATATATATATATATATATATATATATATATATATATATATATATATATATATGAGAAAAAAGAACCGTATTCTATGGAATAACTTTTATTGATAAATCTAATTTCTACCAGTATCCACAGCCGTTATTACGGATTCGTTAATATTTTCGTTCATTCAATCCCACGAGTACATTTGTCATAACCAATCGCCTCCTAGCTATGTCTGTCTTCGTTTTGCGCAATTTAGACCATTTCTTTTGCGAAACATCATGTCGTGTGTTATCGTTTTCATTGTGTGTCCGCAATTGATGGGTGTGTCGTATTTTGCGGTAAATCGGTTATTCTTGAAGGCCTGTTACTTATGTTTTTATTCCAGTCCAATTAAATCTCTTTGAATTACTTTCTGCACGTTTAAGCAGGGGGTTTGACTTGTTATTTGCAATATTTTCAAAAGCCAGAATAGTTTTTTCCGTTGTTTCCTTGTACAGAACTGAAAAAATGTTACTACTTACACCATTACCTGTTAGTACATATTCACAAATTGCTGATGTTTGTGCAGGAGCTGCAACACTCTTTAATAAATTTTGAGGGAGATGCTGATTTATTCTAGTTTCAAATCTCATTCTTGATCTTCCGATGTACTAAGTATAGCAGGCACATTGAAATTTGAATGCAGATAAAAGTGTTGAGGGCGCAGAGAGGCTTTCTTTTTCATTAATTCGCATAAGTTTTGTTGTGTTGAACACAACTCCCACGTGTATTGACAGAAAATGTGCTTTAGTCGCTCGAATTACTTATATTTTGAAGATCCCAGCTGGAAAATCATCTCCAAAGGAAACAATAAGCCTTAATATTTGGGATATTTTGATTTCCTTCAATTTGGCCCAACCAACACCATGGTTTCTGTGTCAATACCTGATACCAACACTATGGTTGCCAAATCAGTACATTTTGCCAACACAATGGATTTCAAGGTATGCTAAATTTCACCAAAATTGAAAATTGCAACTATTTCTGAAAATCCGTTAATCATCAACAATCTGCGAAGCAAATATTCGCAAAAAACGTAATTTCTTGAGATATTGACGATAATAATCTTATCAAGAAGACTTTCTTTTCAACCTGCTATTAAAAATCGCTTTATCTAGTTTCTTAAAGGATTCTTTTGGAATGCGATCTTCGTAAAATTCATCGTAACATTACTATTTCCAGGGCTAAAATGACGTCTTGCCAAGTACAGTAAATAGCTCGAAATCTCGACTCGTTTTGCTTTTCGAATTATATAAATCTGCTTACTTTTAGATACTATAGGAGAAACTGAGAACGTAATATTCCTTTTATCTGCAAAAATTCTTTCTGTCTTTGCCTATGTTAATGATACAATGCATCTGTTAATAGCTCGTATTCCAAAAGCATACTTCAAGGAATTAGAAGACCTAGTGATGTATAAATTTAGAGTGCTAACAACGTTATCTTAGCAGGAGCATTAGCTTCAATGTCTTAAGTAATAACGTTTTCCAGGAGATTTAGTTCAATGCCTAAGCAAATCTAAACCATAGGTTAATCGAATAAATCTTATGTGTTTGGCGAATCAAAGAATTTCATCGGAGATTAGGACATGTATCTGCTCCATTAGATGAGCTCAGTTTCCCGGAAATAATGCAACATCTGATATTTTGCCGTCTATTACGAAGAAAAAATAATTAAGTATATAGCAAAAACCAAGAATGGAACATAAAACAAGTTATTTTAGGCGAATTAACACCGATTGATAATGATAAACGTTAGTCTAATCTATCACAAGTACAATTCGACAAAAATAATTATAGAAGAATTGCTTGTGTCAAAATCTGGAAATTCAACTTACGGGAAAGCGCGTTATAATTTTGAGATAGACGCTTAATTTTTATATGAAAAACAAACTGACTCAGAACCAATCAGCATGCAATATAAAACTTGCATAAATATAATTTAGTTAGTCAGGACCGCATTACTATATTTCTGCGAATAAGAAACATTAAAAACAGATAATCGATCGACAGCTTACATATTTGCTTAGTCTATGGCTAGCACTTGATAAGTCAAAGTAGTTGTCCACGTCCCTGTGATCGATTTCATCATTGTCACAACTAAGCCCGTCATCTAATCCAGTTGTAAAATCTTCATCACTAAGCAAAGAACGCCTGGCATGTCTTAAGCGTGAGTTTTCGGACTCCACAGTCTCCAAACGACTAGCAAGAGCAGCGACTTGCCTCTGAAGTTCTTCACTTTGACTGAAAATAAGCACACATACAAAAAGACAGATAGAAGCACATAAATATAGACATAATTACAAAGTTAGACAAAAAGCATTGCCCTTTAATTTCACATAAAAACTGAGCAGTGAGCCAGGTTTATGACATTGTCGTGGTATTCATGACATAAATCAATCAAATATATAATAATTATGTAAAAGGTACTGAGTACATAGTAATAAATTTATTCAAATATGACCAGAAGGATAAAACAAAGGCAGCATGTTCGGAAGGTATAATCTCATTTTCACATTCGCTTCGTGCATACTGGCGACTCATCAGTAGGAGCCGGTATTAAGCCATAAACCCACTATATATTTGGGTGAGGAATGTGGGACAATTGGACGGTACAATATTCTATACGAATGTGTAAATCTGCAACAGTGGAGCTAACTTCATATAAAGTCTTCGAAAATGCGACTTCAAAACCAACTCACTATATATAATATATATACTGATCATGTAGAGTACCAGCAGCATGGTTGTTGTTTCAGTATCTGATAGCAACATTATTGTTTCCAAACAGGTGCATGGTAGCAACAATATGGTTGCTGAACCGTTATATTTTACCAACACAATTGATTTTAAGGTTTGCTAGTTCACAAAAATTGAGCATTACAACTACTAAATATCCGTTACTCCAACAAATCCATTAACTCTGATCTTGATCGATATCAGTTTTCGCTTCTCGCCATAATCATGACATCGTTGAATTAAATATGTAACAATTAGATAGTTTTTGTGGAAAACTGATAAATGTGCAATTGTGTATTAGGTGTTGCGCACCTAGTAACAACATATTTCAAATAGAAGCAGAAGGACATACCAAAGTCAGCATAATTGAAAAGTAAAATCTCGTGTACACATGCGTTTCGTGTCTACCAGACTAGAAGAATATTCCAAAGTCGGTATGAATATAGGTTTAATAAAGTGTGCAAATGCGCTTCAAGTTAGCTGGCAGCAAATCAGCGGGAGACGGCGTAACGCCGAACAATAACTTGAAATTTGTTGAAAGTTCCCGATAATGGCAAAACCGGTCTAGTGGATGAATTAGCTTTTTTACACTATACAATGCTTAGTATAAACTGACAAATGTGTGTACATAATTGGTCAGGTGTTTATATCAAGATTGCAAACTTGATTAAGAATAATTGTTATCACCGGTTGTGCAGCACATTTTCATTTAACTTTATTTAGCGTGTTTCAACGAAAATATGCGTTACATTTCTTTCTATAAGAATCTCCCCTTGATCCCAAATAAACTTGTTATTAAATACGCAATGCCTGATGCGGAAATTCATACATTTCAATGCTTCATCACCATATATATATATATATATGTAGTGAATACTTCAACGCGAACTGGGAATAACTATACTGAATGTTGGATCTACTACTACTTCAATACATATACGAATAGGACATTTTACCGACCAACAATCAAACTTAGCTTGAACAGATAGATAATTAAATATATAATAATAATAATAAATACTTTATTGGTCCAACGCGTTCAACATTTGCCACCGGAATACTTGTGGACACTAGACAGGCGTACCGGAGACATAAACATGCAGTAGCCATTAAAAAAATAGATCAAATCACATGCCCCATAAAAATGAATTAGTAATGGTCTTCTAGTCGGTTCGTCGACGACTTATATCATTGACCGTGCAAGTAATCAAGGGCTTCACCAACCCACGTTGAAAGGATACACAACTGTCTTGGTTAATCGTTAAATAGCCAAATCGAGAGGCCTGTCCTATCTGAACATTTAGTCTAAAATCTCCAAGTCCTCCAATCGGGAGACTCAAATTTGTTTCTGGACGTGTGAAATAAATATGTGCATACATTTCAAGGAATTCAACTGGCTAATTAATGCTAGCAAGTATGACACCAAATTTAACTATAAGGAAACACCAAAAATGTAGCGATTGAAGCTATAAATGTGCAAGTTCCAGAAAATTGAAGCGGTAACTAGATTAAAACAATTGTGTCGTCAGTTTACTGATGAACAATATTATTTCTTGCGATTGAAAAAAGGCTATTTTTCTAGATAGAACACATTGGACTTACCATGTAAGACCATCAACTTTCGAAATTAGATCGTTTGTCACGATACTCAGTGCGGCCCTGTTTAAAAATACAAAAAATGAAATTAAAATGGAAATAGTAAAGACGATATTTCCGAGTTTCAAAAATGACCATTCAACACATCATTCATTTATATAGATTTGCAACCACACATAATGATATTCTTTTTCGTCAAATTAAACCAATAAATATGACTGCAAAATATATCAATATAACTTTATTTTTTACTTGAACCTTCAAAAAACAAAATTGAAAAAATTAATACGTCATATATATATATATATATATATATATAATATATATATATATATATGATGTCCATGTCTTTTAATATTACACAGTTTATTTCTAATTAGGAAGAAAGAACATATATATATATATATATATAGTTACCACACAAATAATCAAATGAAAACTCAGAATATATATATATATATATATATATACATATATATACATATATATATACATATATATACATATATATATACATATATATATATATTGTCGGTATAAATAATCATGTCATAACATAGCAAATGCAATTCATCAAGTAGACCGGTTTTGTCCTTACTGGGTACTTATTTAATAATTGCCAGCTTTGCTGCAGCCGAGATTCGCATCAGGTGGCCTTTAGTTCAGATTTTCAACTCCACTACTTTTACAAGTTCTGCTGGAAAAGCTCCACACAAACAGCTGGCATAAATACATTTTATATATCAGCTAGGTTTTCACATCTCAATTTTAATTGATCAAATGTAACACTGCCTTTTAAATAAAACAATCAGTAACTACGCGGTTGGTAATATTAATCTTTTAAAGCAAGTTCGTGTATTTGAGGCAAACGTCAATTGCATTGTAATCTAGTTTCGCAGCATAGCCAAACTACCTTCAACAGCAAGAAGGATATGGATAGAAACGTGCTCATTTCGTCATTTGTGGATTAGCAAAAAAAATCAGTTAATCAAGCAATTGCATGATTTTCATCGTTCAACAACTTGAACGAGTTCTACACCTACACAACATACCATATGAAAATTTTAAAAAGAAACAGAAATCATTCTGTATACTCTCCAGATCTGCAGCATACATGAAAGCATATATAAACGAATAAAGTGAGATCGGTTTTCGGAACAGTAAGCCCCGGTCGTCTGCCATCGTATGATTGAAACTTGAAGTTTTTTACTAAATTGCTCAAAGGCCATTAAATACAGTCTGTTTAATGGCGATTATTTTACTTTGGATTCAAAAGAATTTAACGCTGCCAATGATCTTGCTTCTCCATATTTTCTGGAATATTTCACGCATATGAGCACACCAAATGGTGACAAATATACGCAAAATCGACTGGAGCATCACAACTTGCTTTATATATATATATATATATATATATATATATATATATATATATGTATATATACATATATATAATTTTTAACTCTTTAAAATCAGCTAGTGTCATTAAAGATATGTCTGTAAGATTGACTAGGATCCGCTGGTTATTGACTCTATGTATAGCTACTCAATGCCATTGCCAGTTCCATCAACTAAGCGTGAATACACAACAACCAATGGCTGTGCTCAATCGCGAAACAAGTCAGAAACACCTTAAATACGGTATTCCGTCTAACTAAAACAAATATTTGTCTACTTTCATAAGAATCAATTGCCATAACTTTAGTATTTAGTGTTCAGAAGATAAAGTTGACAAGAAGACGCTGAGTAAAATGAAAACTTCAACTTTAAAACTTGGATACGGGAACAAAGTTATATCATCACCTCTTACATGATATACGAAAGCACAAATAAAATGCGATTACGCAGGTCTTCATCAAGTGGTTGAAAAACTGCATGCCTTGCGTGCTCTTTTTAGAAGTTATAAATATGGTGGATGATCATATCACTGTGCCCAACGTCGGATTGTTAAATATAAGCGAAATCAGATTACTGTAAACACCTTAATCTCTGATTCTGCCTCCTTTCCTTCTCTTTTTTTATCTCATTTTAAAAATAACGCTTTTTTAGAAGTTATAAATATGGTGGATGATCATATCACTGTGCTCAACTTCGGATTGTTAAATATAAGCGAAATCAGATTACTGTAAACACCTTAATCTCTGATTTGTCTCTTTTCCTTCTCTTTTCTTATCTCATTTGAAAAATAACGCCCTTTTACAAGTTATAAATATAGTGGATGATCATATCACTGAGCCCAACGTCGGATTGTTAAATATCCAAAATAGTTCAAGTGAACGATCATTCATTAAACTTAAATTAGGCTTTAACGTCAGCACATTAAATGTACAAATATTGAAACAGATAGGAAAACAAGAAACCCTCGCATGTTCGATGCATTAATTAGAAATCCATATATGTTGTGTATCGCATACCAAAGTGCGAAATCCTACAACCATAACCAAACTGTTGCAACATATTTATCTACGCGCTATTGACTGCGAAACTCTTGTTTCACGCAGTTTTACAAAATCAGGCAATGCAGCGTCCGTATTGTCATTAGCTCACGATTTAAAGCTTGTTTAACTGAATGGATCCCTGTAAATAGCCGACTTTGTACGGCACGCTTAAATGCATATATTAAAATCAATTCCAGAAAACTTAATCAATGTTACCCTTTTGTTGTGTCCGCGTATGCTCCCAACGAAAGTAGCTCAGACAACAGCAAAAACATTTTCTACTCCAATATAAATTCTCTATTAAGGAGAGCAAGGAGTTTAGATAAAGTCTTGGCTATGAGTGACACAAATGCTCAATCTGGGCGACTAAGCAGCGCAGAAATTCATCTAGGTGGCAGATACACTTTAAGCTCGACGTGCAACGATTCTGGTGAACGACCGTTGGACAGCTGCGCGAAACACAGATTAAACTTCCGTAGCACAAACTTGAGACAGTGTAAGGCGTTGAGCTACATGGCATCCTTCGACTCATGGACAACGATGGACCCAAATAGATCAGGTAGCAATTAATTACAGATGTAAACGTTAATCCCGAATAACCATCAGAGTTATAAATACCGAATAGAATCCTATTTCTAAAACTTTGTAAAGCTGCATCCCCCGATTATTTGCTTACGAACTTATTTAAGGATCGTAGCGACACAACGTCTCCGGCGCTGAATAACATTTTTCGTTTTATATAGAATGAGGAAACTGTGCCGGTTGCTTGGAGTGAGTCGATCATTATTCCTATCCTAAAAAGGTAATCGCA
The DNA here is from genome assembly GCA_029291075.1 of Eudiplozoon nipponicum. Taxonomy (NCBI): domain Eukaryota; kingdom Metazoa; phylum Platyhelminthes; class Monogenea; order Mazocraeidea; family Diplozoidae; genus Eudiplozoon; species Eudiplozoon nipponicum. The sequence continues at coordinate 41,552 of JAQBSW010004397.1, read as the reverse complement.
ATTCATATGATGACCATCGTTGTACAAGCTTGACTCCAGTCTGATCTGAGTTATATGCTTCTATTATCTTACATCGTTTGAGAGCTTAACGTGAGCAACCTACTTGAAGAGAACAAGCCAGCTTCCGATTGGAACGATTTTGCATATATGTATTTTATTGAACAGTGACATGTATATCACAGTCCCACAATAACCGTCCTTCTAGACATCAAGGGTGCATTTAATTCAGTGGATTGAAATTTTATATTTTTTATTCTGTGGAAAAGTGGTATTCCCACTAAATATGTAAATAGTATACGCGCTCTACATATTCACTTCCGGTCGTATTTAACTCTACAATGAATTACCACAACTTTACTACTAGCAGTTTTGTTCGTAGAATCTGTCCACATACCTCATTTCTGTTTAATTTTATAATAAGTTCTGTTATTAAAAATACTCTTCCATATGTTCAGGATTCAAGTGTCGAAGTTATCTCGGGCGGAAGATTAGTCGATCTTGACTACGCATACTGCTTTGCACTATTAGTCGAAAAGCAAGATTCTGATCAGGCAACTTTTCAATAAGTAAGCAGTTGTTTATCTATCTTTCGGTATGAAATTGTAAGATATTCCAACATGATTGCCTACCACTCATGTCAACTTTTCGATTGAAAATTGTTGATATGGGCGTTGTTTACTGTTTCACAAATCTTAGTAACTGTATCAATAGCTCAGTTAATGTGAGTGGCGAGTTAGGTATAAGAACCGCGAAATTTAGAATAACTTTCTCCAACCTTCGTCATTTATAAAGAAACGCATATAGCTCACACGGCCTTGAAGGGCGTGTGTTAAATGCATATGTAAATGCAGTTTTATTAGACGCTAATGAGACTTGGCACTTTAGAATGGATAGCATCCGTTTGAGAAGCATAGTACACTTAGGTAACCAAAAACGAATAACCAACGCTGGTATTCGTAGACGTATCTTTGAATCGGCCAACAAGCGCTCCTCGTTAGGAAAACAAATCTGGCTCCATCAACTTCGTTGGCTTGGTCAGGTTTTGCATATGCCTCCAATTCGATTGCCTAGAACATTTTTCTCTAACCCAGCGCCAGATTGGCGTATACATTATTACATGGCAGAAACAACCAGAGTCAACCACAATAAAATTGAGTTGTATAGAACGCGCTCGTCTGCCAAGATGGGGGTACGGTTTGCCTAGAGCCAGAGTTCGTTATTTAAGATGAAAATTCTAAACTGCTTCCTATGTTCAATGCCAGGGAGCGTAATACAAGATCAAATTTTACGATTCGAATTTTCGTTAAGAAAGTATAGTTGTGTTGCCTCTGGCGTTGTTTTACAAGAAAATTTGCGCATTCCGGTCTTCAAGCCAACGATCCGAATCCATTCAATGAAAAATGCATTAATGGTGGTAGACCAGCGCATTGTTGGACGACTATATTTATTCATATTACCGGTCATTCTGTCACGAAGCAGTGTACAATCGCTAATTAAACGATACTAGGTTGGGGGGAAAATCTTCGGAAAGCTAGCTGAGGATAAGATTTAATAGAAAAGTCTTATTAATTTTGTGCTATAGACTTCGGTTTTACTGGATCCTAGTTTGAAGGAGGCCGAGATCTCCGTCTATGTACGTTGTATATATGAGATATGGAATCACTTTTTAATTGCTGTGAAAGAAAACTGACATTTTTCAGTATACCTAACTAACAAAAGGTGGACAATCGGAAAGAAGATAGATTACAAGCAAAAACAATTCAGCCTAACAGACAACTCGCGATTGAATGACATAAATTGGTATTCATCTTAAACGCTTTTAAGTTCGACCAGACCAGATAAAGTATAGAAGAATCAATAAAATATTTTTAACCGGCGTCAAACACTATTTAAAGGCATCTTCATAAATAAAACCCAACTAGAACAATCTGAAATTAGATAATCATCAAATGAACTGTGAAATTGATTCGTTTTGCTAATCAATCAACACACTTTTGCATGCACGTTTGTTTTTATGAAGATATGTAAGCGTTTGTCTATGTATATGTATAGATGCGTGTTTTGCTGTATACGTATATGTATGCAGATATTAATAAATGTATGAATATGTTATGGATTCAATTATTGAAGAATAGACAACTGTATGAATAAATATGCATGTATTAAATTATACGTATAAATGTGTACGCAGGCACAAATATCAAATGCATGTATAGACGACGAGTGTATTCATACAACATGTAATTATGAGCATGTGTGCAGTTACATATTCACGTAAGGAGGGCACAAATAAAATCTATAAAACGTTTCCAGGTTGGAATGCAGCCTTATCTACCCGAGCATACAATTTACGCAAACGCCCAGTGTATTTATCCAAACATTTCAGAAAATGGTTGGTAATATTCTAATAGAAAAATATGCTAAGAAGAAAAGTTTTCTGCTGATTAAAAGTTAAACAATATAGTTACAACCACAAATAAAATGCGTCACTTTTGTTAAGGCAAAGTGTGGTTTAAATAAGTCTAAAAAGACAATTAAATCCGTCTATTAGTGTTTTAACAAAGAAAATGTTTTTAAAAATAAGATGTTATGCGAATAGCTTTTGATTGACGCTACGATCAAAAATTAAAGCGTTAAAACAGAAAGTTTGCAGAGCAAGCCATTGCTTAAGTTACGATATTTGATCACATACAACGAGAGTATTGTTAGGGTACATAGTTTTCAGATACGCCAAGCATTTTCTCCAAAGTATGAATCTCAAAAAATATTATATTCTTTATAGAACCGCTTTCACCTCCATCATATCAATATATTTACAGGCGTAATAGAACAAATGTATTAACTTGATTTAAACAGCAAAACAGTCCACAAAATATGAGTCCAGAATTTTCAAGTATAAGAATTTTTACTAAACATAGTTTCCCACGGAGCTACGAAAACTCTATGGTAATGCCAATGAACCAAAGAAAAGTCTTTGTTCCCATGGTGCTTGACAACGTCCATTTATAGCAATAGCCTCCATGTAGGAAGGTATGTTGGCACGCCTCGCGTTAAATAATGATCGAAATGCGTTGTATTGATTTTGGTTCTTAACAAGACAAGATATTTTCAGTTATCAACGCACGCATACCACCAATATTAACTTTTCGTATACAAAATCGGTTGACTTCGACAAGGATGAAGCTAATCTTCCGTTGCAGCGGACTGCTTTACTTTTGTATCAATGGCCAACTTTACATGAAAAAGCTTGTCTATTGGTGGGTTCTGCTTTGGTGCTGAACATGATCGACATGTTTATGCACAAAAAGAACTCTGGGCTAAATAATGAAGTCAGGCTTTAAAACTTTCTATATCGATAATATGTTCTTTGGCCGTGAACACTGCGGTTATGACGAAGAACTGCTTGATAAAGTCAATAAAACGCATCAGAATATTCGCATTACGAGGAAGAATAACGAGGAAGAACTGGCATTTCTTTTTGCAACGCAAACATGTAACTGGTAAAAGATTGCGCAAATCAGTCTTCCTCAAAAACGAACTCATCACAATACTAAAAATGAAACAGTTCCTACTGCATGAAATATAAATATGAATTAACACACTGTACAATGTGACATTACATATTTGAGCAATACAAATAAGCAATCGATGATTGCGCGGGTGGTCATAAAAATTATTCAAATCATGTGGGCGAGCACGAGATAAAAACCAATCTCATTATGTCTAATCATTTGCACTACTTTGCAAAATTACCATAAATCACACCTACTAATGCGTTCCGAGCTTCTTTGCGCATCATCAGAGCACGACAGCAATCTGATCAACGATGATCAAATTGCAATAAATATATATGGTATGCAAAATCCGATATGCGGCCCTCACTTCTGGAGACTTACAGTGATTTGATGTACGCTTGCTATCAGATTCGTGGATCTTGATGAAGGCAGCCGGAAAAGCTGATATGAATATTAGCGAGTTGCAGGAAAACAATTGCGATGAAAAATGAGTATCTGCGCAAATAAGCCGTCATCGCTACCCTTGAATAACTTTAAAAACGCAGATTTTTTAAAAACTTTATTGAAAACTTTGAAGTGGTATTCCGAATGGCAGCATTCCGAGATTTTATCCTCGAGCATAAAATTTGCCCTCCACGCGACTGGATTCGCGATCTGTACGCAAGTTTCCGTTTTCTACAAACTTATGTTTGATCAGTCGTTTTATTTGGCGATCCTTCGTAGGTACTACTTTTAGCCTTAAGTATCTGATTGTCGTATAAATTTTCTAAATAAATTGATGCTCGTGTTAGTTTTATAGTTTTAATTCGACGAAATGTAGTCCAAGAGAACAAATATGGGCGCGTCGATTAGGTGCAACCTGGTAAGGCGTGACTCAAACCACGTACGTCGATCAAAATGCTGCATATTGTCAAGCAGAATCTAATTTCATCAGACCAATTACGCGAAATAGTTAATTTCGCTATAACCGAGTAATTAGAGCGGATATCTAGGATTAATAAAAACAAAAACTACGGGGTAGACGGATTAAAATTTCATTAGAGCACACACACACATATGGGAATTTAATTAGTCAATATCGGCTTTTCAATAGTAAAAACCCGAATTAGCAAATATAAAATAATGCTGTCTATGTTAATTCTGTGCATCAGCTAATAAGCTTTTGCTTATTCGATTTGATGAACCATGTACGAAATAAAGTGATATTAGACTACGAGTAAATGGCAAAGCGATTACGTCCCGTGGATACAGAGTTAGAGCAACAAGCCTCGAAACAAACGGGGCCATGTTCGAGAACTGTCAGTGGAAAATTCTTGACAGTACGTGAAGACTTCCCAATAAGGACTAGACTGGTCTACTGGATGAATTGCCTTTTCTGCATTATGCAATATATAATAATAGAATTTTTTATCACCGCCCGTACAACCAATGTTCGTTTAATTATAAGATTGAACGCTTGACAAGTTTACATATTTATTATATTAATGTTAATGCATAATTTTCCTACTCGCTTTAATTTTTTCTATTATATGATTTGTCTCTCAATGTCATAATGAGGTGTTTTGATCGGTGTAATCTAATTTGTGAAGTAATTTGGCATTAACAAGACACAACAAGATTATTTGAGGAAGCAAATAAAAATATCACTAGAAAATTAATCTAAGTCCATTATCAAAATATACTCCGTTCTCGAGATTAATTATGTATGGAAGTAAGACAGACGGTAATAAATTTATCAATAAAAAATCTTATAACGAAAATTGAAATAATAACACAGACATGTTAGTGCAGAAGTGTTGCTGGACATAGCATTTGACTACGATGTTTAATAAGTGCTAAACAGTAGATTTATTTTTTACATATTAAATCAATAATTAATAAATCAAAAATTACAAATAGTTATATCACCGACAGAAAACATCTATGCAAGAATAAGATGTGCATTTCAATAGAAAGCGGTTTGTTTAGGCAGAATATGTCCAGTAGGGATTCAGCTAGTGTTGTCAAATGAGAATTGTTTTCGTGAGATATTTTCATCAACAATTATTTAGTAATTACACTCTTATTCCTTAATAAAGCTTTATAACAGCGCCTCAACCTGTATTTTATTTTGAAAAACTGGTTGGCAGAGGTATTGACTCAGAGAGAACTCCACAGACAGGTATCAGAAATTAAACTCAAGAGTAGATGAAAGACTACAGGGACGAGTAGATAACCGGTAAATTAGTTAAATTTTGTAGTTCAATTGAATTCGTTGAGCACTACATTTAGTTACTCATAGCTATGTAGCTAACAGGCGTGTTAAGGATCATTTATCCCATATATGATAGATACTAGTGGTCCTAGGCAGGATGGCTCAGTGGTTAGAGCACCAGATTCCAAAGCAGACGTGCCCAGGTTCGAGTCTTGTCCGCGACAAATTCTGGCCAGTACATTATGAGTTCCCAATAAGGACGAAACAGGTCCACTGGATGAATTGCCTTTTCTACACTATACAATTCTTAGTTTATACTGACATATGTAAGTAATTAATGGGTCAGTTGTTTATTTCAAGACCGCAACCTTGATTATAATAAACTTTATTCAAGTTCTGTGTAAAGTAATGTGTGATGGGAGCAGATAACAATCATCATTATGATTATAAGGAACATTATATCAATATGGAATTCTGAAGAATCACTGCCAAGCAACCAAGAAGAACAGTAAATAGTGTTGATTAACGATGTAAGAGAAGGAAAGAAGATAGTAGAATATACGAAATTAATCTAAAAAGAGGAACGAGGCCAAAAAAAGCAACTTGGCCAACTAAGCGAGAAGGAAAGTCGGCAAATACTACACCGCCTATTCGCAGATTCCACTACATAACTCCATAAAATACCGTTACTATTCTGTTTCATTCTACCCCAAGGTGAATAAAATCGATGACTACTAGAAATCGCATCAAGCACAAAGATAAACCGAGCATATAATACCGAAAGTTTTGGTGTCATTTCAACGTGTAAACATGAGAAAATATCTTATCAGAAAGAAGAACCGTTTAATTCTCATTTTCTTCTCATGTATCTTTCTCAAGAACACGATTTATGAAGATTTGCAAGCAAATTTAAAGAAAGGGAAAATAGGAGTATTAAATAAACTGATAAATCACACAAAGCCGCAAATTTCATGTGATTTACCACAGAACAATATGGAGAAATGTGTGCTTCATCCATCACAACATACAAACCGATGAGTTAAAAATTGAAACATCGTCGATAGGCCGAAATTATGGAATTCTTTCCTCTGGTAAACATGATATTGATTTGGAAGCAACATTTAAATTGCAATTCAAACAAAGCCGGTTAAAAACCAACAGATCATTAAGTATATAAATTTGTTTAGAGCTACTTTAGTTGATTAGACCTCACAGGTGGAATATTTTAAATACGCAGAACAGCATGCACGTACAAAGCAACATCTGATTGTCCTTAATGATATCAGCAGGAACGCAGACATCAAAATACCCTAAGTTGATAAATGCAAAGGTGTACTTGTAATCGAACAATATAAAAACGGATAATAACTTGAGTGATGCAAAAAAATTCATGCGTCTGAAAGGTGTATCGAATGAAATTTCAACAAAGACAATCTGAATATAATCAGTGAAGTTATAATGTCCATTCAATTGATGAGACGGGTGGTCAGAACCTAAGACTGGTCGTGTCATGTACGCCGAAAATGTACGAACTCTTAAAAACATTAAACAAAATTTTTCCTATGAAACCAATATTATCAACTGCCAACTTTCCAATTCATACATCGGCTTCTTGGTTATTCCGTATACGTGAGCAGTTGCATTAACAATTATGAATTTATGTACAGCTGATCCCTTTAGGTTTTATATTATAATTTAATATATTAATGTTAACATTGTACTCTGACATTGCTTCTGTGTTTGAAAAGATTCCAATTGAGGAATCTATCTGCATTATACCTCAAAAAGTGGACCAAAACATATTGCCGTCCTAGATCTCAAATCCTATTTTACACAAACCTAATTCAGTATGCACGAAATACAATTTCGTTTTAAAGGAAGCATACATAAACATATTAATTTTGTGGAAATAAGGAGCCCTTTATCTGACGTGCTGGCTAAAAGTTTCCTAGGCAAACTTAAGAACACATTTCTGTAAGGAGATATAAGCTACAGTATTCGCCATATATACATTAGTTGAAGATATTTTCCTTGTTCTTAAAAACAGGCTGTAATGAAGAACACCTCCTGATAGTTTCAATTAAGCACAACACAATATCAACTTCACTTCAGAGCATGAGAAAGACTTCTATTTACCGTTCTTGGAGGTACCACTAAAGAAAGAGCTTAATGAAAACATAAATAGCACAATTTACCACAAACCAACCTGGTACGCACAGCATTTGCATTATAGCAGTTGCATGCCTTCTTAGTATAAATTATCAAAAGCTAGCGTCCACATATCAAAAATAAATCAGATAAAAAACGATCTAATGTAGAATGGCTATTCTAGATAATTAATTGAGTCATTTGTTAAAATAGGAAATCAAAAGAAGCAAATGATTTTAAGACCAAAAACGAAAAAAATACTTCAAAACCCCACTCAAAGAAGACGCTGTTTTCTGCACAACAGTCGAAATTCGAAGTGTCATTAACACATATATTTAATGCAGCTAGACTCTGTGTGTTATTTAGGATTAAAAATTTGCCTTTAGCAGCATTATATATATATATATATATATATATATATATATATATATATATATATATATATATTCATTGTGCCCTTCCTCATGTGCAAAAACAAAAAGAAATTTTATCCGATACGAGAAACGCTTCTTTCTCATTATCTCCTCAAGTATCTACTAATGAACACATCTTCATATATAAATTGGAAGGCAAAACAGGAAAGAGTACATATGAATTTTATTAAAGCTCGCATTTCAAATATATATATATATATATATATATATATATATATATATATATATATATATATATATATAGATATTATTGAAATTCAGGCTGGAACGGATAATTTCCACAATGACTTAACGAAAGATATATATATATATATATATATATATATATATATATATATATATATATATATTGATAGTTTCTAATTTCACCATTTTTAAAATGTAAGAACAAAACAACGTACTCCATGGAATAACATTTATTAATAAATCTTATTTCTACCAGTATCTACAGCCATTGTTCTGGATTCGTTAGTATATTCGTTCATCCAATCCCACTGTACATGTGTTGTAACCAATCTCCTCTTCGTTATGCTGGCCTTTGCTTTGCGCAATTTAGACCACTACTTTTGTGCAATTTAGACCACACCAAATGACGTTACGCAAAAGGAGTGGTCTAAATTGCACAAAAGTAGTGGTCTAAATTGCGCAAAGCAAAGGCCAGCATAACGAAGAGGAGATTGGTTACACACATGTACAGTGGAGATGAACGAATATACTAACGAATCAGAATAATGGCTGTAGATACTGGTAGAAATAAGATTTATTAATAAATGTTATTCCATGGAGTACGTCGTTTTGTTCTTACATATATATATATATATATATATATATATATATATATATATATATATATATATATAATGCACACAATTTGATAGGTTTCTATTTTTCACACTCTCTTTGTTCACATATTTCTATCTTGTTTTGCTTTCCAAATTATATATAAAGATATGTTCATGAGTAGATATTTGAGAAGACCATGAGAAAGAAAATTTTCTTATATCTGATAAAATTTCTTTTTGTTTTTGCACACAGGAAGGGTACAATGAATTTTATTAAAGCTCGCATTTCAAAAGAATATGTATATTATTAGGAAGAAAAAACAAAGTGGACAATGGACGTTTATTCCAAGATTACAAAACATCACTTTAAAATCTTTCAATTATATACATCCTAGGTTTCCTTTTGATTATGCGGATGGCAAATAATCTGACTCGGTTTGACTTTTTCTTGTTTAGGCTGATTAGTAAGTGTATATGCGTTTGTGTCTGTGAGTGTGTGTCTGTCTCTCTCATTGTATTGCAGTGATTTCTGAGAAATGGGCATTTTTATTGGTGGATTGAGATTTACCCAAGTGTTCGCTTTGTTGGCTGTCACCTCTACGAATTACTTTTCAACGAGAGTCGTCTTTCGTTTCGCTTTGTTCCTCAGTTTTGTTCTGTTCTCTTGGCAACAACGGGAAGTGTGCGGACAGCAGTGATGAATGCTCATATTTTTTTGAAATTTTTGTGATTGTTAACAATGGTTGTGATACCACATGTACAGCTGTTTTTTATTCTTCGGTTTGTTTCAAATCAAATCGAATGTTTGGTGAGTCTGGTCAAGTGGGTGTTTGGACTTGTAGTTGGGTTTTCTGATTCGTGGTCAGTCGATAAAAATATCATTTTGATAAAACTGCGTTTTTAGGCCAGGCACTTGTTGCTTTATATAAAGAGCTTCATATATATATATATATATATGTATATATATATATATATATATATATATATATATATATTTATGTATATATATATATAATTTTTCGGATTTTGCTTTGTGCAGAATCTAGAAATTGGCCAAATTGTCTGTGTGTCCAGTTTACAATATATGAGTGGAAATAGCTTATTTTCTTGACGGCGCCAAGCATTTTTAATCAATGTCTGCGATAAATGTTGCTGCATTGTGTTCATCAATTGCATCTTCGTATGTACAATATATATGATACCACACATATATCCCCCCACAAACAAACACACTCATGTATTCATATATATATATATATATATATATATATATATATATATATATATATATATATATATATATATATATATATATGGTGGGATTGGCAAGTGGGGGTGTGTTCATTCGATTAGTGGGTTTATTATCTCATTACTAATAATTCAATTATCAAGAGTACAATTCTTATAATTTTTTTATTATTTAATGTTCGATTATTGTAATGTTAATTTAGGGTTCTTAATGATTTGATCGCTTATTAAAGGACAACCCTTTTTTCTTTCAATTTACTATTCTTTCGATAATTAATTTTCAAATTTTTCTTGCTTATCCGTCACTTATCATATTTCATATCAAAAATAAGCTTATTATTTTGCAAAATTTGATCAATTACCCGAATATTATTCTTTATGTCCTGTCTCCACCCCATTTTTGGAAATCACTCTGCTATTGTACCCTTTCAAATGTCAAGTACAAAACAATTAGTGCGATGCGTTCAAAGAATAAATAAAACCTCCTGACTTCAGTTTCATTCTTTTAATTAAACCCGTCAACCGGTTTCATCCTTATTGGGAGCTGATCACGGTTTGCCACAGCTAATTCGCTTCGGAATCTGTTACTCTATCCACCGCGTCACCCGTGCGTATATCACACGTAATATGAAGTCATATATCAATTTATATTTTCTGGTTAGGCTTTTCTTCAGATGTAACCTATTTGGACGGTATCAAAACGGGAAGATCTCACTAGCCTATCGTTAGCATATATTAAATATTGTATCAGATACCAAAGATAATACATCCAGTAGACCAGTTTCGTTCATATTGGAAACTGATCAGCCTAAACGAAAGAATAACCATAAAATACAAGTTGGCACATGACTTCAATTTTCGCATGGTATACGGCACGGGTGGCGCAGCGAATAGTGGCAGACTCTTAAGCAAATGTTGGAAGTTTCGTACCCCGTCCGCAGAAAATTCTGAAAATGTTTGAAGAGATCCTAACAAAGACAAAACTGGTCTACTGGATTAATTACCTATGCTATCAGAAACAATATTTAGTTTATACTGCCAATAGACATACAATAAAAATCATGCCATTGGGTATCAAATAAATATAATTTATCCAAGTGGCATGTTGCCAGTTATATAAAAACTGTTCCGGAATGCTTAGTGAGAATTTCAGTTATAAATATACTTCAAATAGATTCATCCTGATGGAAAGGTCAAAAATAAAATATAATTCGGTATATGATTTCAAATTGCATGTAGGATGCAGCACATGTGATAGAGTTCCAGACTTCCAAGCAAATGCGCTTCGGTTCGGGTTCCGTCCGCGGTATTTCTGGAGAGTAAATGAAGAGTTTTCAGTGAAGATGACACCGGTTTACTGGATGAGTTTTCTTTTCTTTCTGATGAAATGTTTACTTCTTGACTGCAAAATATATAAAATCTAAATCCTGCCATAAGTCTTCGAATATATATATATATATATATATATATATATATAAACAAATAATAAAATATACATAGTTTCTGTTATAATGTGCATGAGTTGGAATTTTATTGAGTTAGAAAGTAATAGTTGTATTTTAAGTTTCTTTTGAATTTATTTGCAGAATTCGAACGAGTTTTCTTTTCCTCGTGAAATATATACCCGTGTTTGTTTTTGTCAGTGTATAATTAATGTTTGACATATTGGATTACTATTCTCTCGATTTAGCCAGATTTTCATTTTTTGGCTCTTGTATGTACGGCCGTTTTCCGTCGTATAGTGTCTGTCAAGCACCGTTGTACCTGAGCTGTGCTAACATGTGCCCTTGGTAACAATCACTATTCTCTTTGTATTAATATTCATAATAATGATTTCTTTAATGGGGCTGTTTCGACTTTTCTTTGTCTACAGTTCAGTTGAATGCTTAAGAACCGCCGGCTTCAGCTAGATTCAAGAACATTTTTCCTGGTTTTGATAATTCATGGCCAAAGAAATACAATATAATGCTAGTGGAACCTTTTAAATTCAAGGTAGGTGCTTGATGTTTAATGCAGAGGGCTTCATATTAGTATAGTAGTTTTTCGGAATTTTCTTTATGTAGAACTAAGTAATTTGATAAATTGTCCGGGTGCTGTTTTGAAATTGCTGATTTTCCTGACAGTGATATGCCTTTTGACATCAATTTCTGCGATAACTGCCGGTGGATTCTGTTGAGCAAATTCCGTTCGTGTGTCCAATATGTATATTAACTCGCACACATGTACATATTTAATATATGAATAATTTGGAGAGGGTTGGTAATTAAGCTTGGCATTCAACTTAATGATATTTTGCGTGTTGAAGATGATGTTAATCTTTATATTAAATAATTTTGTCCTCCTCAGTCCATTTAACTGGGACACCTTTATATAGGACGGATGGTTGCTTCCAAACTATAAGTTTAGGAAGCAAATTTTGTTGATATCTTACTTAATAAGAATCTGTTGTGGTCTAGTGTTGGCTCTTATTTCGTTAGCAAAAATTTCCCCAAGTACCAAAATTCCTTCACGATTTTTTGCTCAGAGCAGATCTTCTTGGCTAGATCTGGCAGGTTGTTCATAAAAATTTTCTAATAGAAATTCACAACACTGTTGAATGTATTGTTCACTGAATGTAGATATTCTGCTTATTGTCATTTCATGATCCTCGTATTCTCCTTGCATGAAACAGTTGTCCAAAAAAGAAATTATTGCATTTTTGACTCTATGACATGATGCCTCGGTTGGCCTCGTTGGTTTATTTTAGAGCTTCAGCTCCATTTATTTCTTCCGGAATAGAAACAACAGATTATCCACAAATATTACGCATAAGTGTTCACAAGTCAAGAATAGTTTTCAGATTCGTTTTTTAAAACGATATATATTTGCATCAGTCTGAAGAGCTTCAGTAGATTTTCACATAGCCACACCATTAACTGCAAGATATATTGAACTTCTTAAGAACACTGCGGTCAATAACATTTGTATGAAGATAATTATCCTCATTTTTAATCGGGTGGTGCAAAATATTAAATTTAATTGCAAGAATAATCCTAGTACACAGTGATGAGACACCAAGTGAGACCATTCTGCTATCGCCGATATTTTGTCAATTTAGTTTGTTTGCAAGTTTGTCAGAGATATTCACGTTAATTCCGTCTATTACGTTTACTTTGGATATATAAAATGCCATTTGTAATTACTAAAATATGTGCAGAGTCGTCGTTATACTCGCTGTCTTGTTGAAATATTGGACGGTCATGTGTGAGCTTATTCGTGGACATAATACATTCAGAACAACTTCTGGTTATTTAATCGACACATGGTACCAATACTATGGTTGCCGACTCGGTACATGCTACGGACACTTTGGATTTCAAGATATACTAAATTTAACTAAAATTGAGTACTACACCTACTTCTGAACACCTGGTATTGCAAAAAAATCCATACACTCGAGCCTTGATCGATACCAGTTATAACATTTCGTGGTAATCATGGCATCATTCAACTAAATATATAATAGTTATATACTGTTGGTTGCGGAAACCTTATATGTTTGCAATTGCATATTATGTGTTGCGTACCTAGTAAGAAAGTGTTTTAAATAGGACCAGAATTATAAACAAAAGCCAGCATGAACGAAATCTCATGTGCACCTCCGTAGCATGCTTACTGGCGACTCATTAGTAGGAGCCGATACTAAGCCCTTTACCCCTTATATATTTGGTCAGGATACGTGGGACGATTTGTTATTAGGTATGCAATACCTAATACAAGTGCTACGCAACGGACCAAATTTAGCTATTCAACTGGACGATCACCAACAAGCTGCATCGTTATCCTCGCTAATAACGCATGAAATTGAACAAATATAAGAGCAATAAATGCTACAATCTAAACAAACCCTGCGTAGTACCCAGGACGAAATATTTGCAAAACTTAGGAGTAATGTGACAGGACAGACAACATGCAAGGAGAAACCGCTGTATATGCAAAATAAGGAAAACATGGTTGAAAAACCATTCATCGGCAGAAAAGTAATAAGATTAAATACGGTTTGTTAGATACTGCTTGTTGCGGAGATCTTATATATATGCAAGTATGTATTAGGTGTTGCGAACCTAGTTCAGTTGTGACCAGAAGAATGAACCAAAGACAGCATGAACGGAAAGTATAATCTCATGCACATTCGTTTCGTACGTCCTAGCGACTCATCAGTAGGAGCCGGTATCACGCCCTTTAACCACTATATATTTGAGTGAGGAATGTGAGATGATAGGACGGTACAATCTCATAGACGAATGTGTAAACCTTCAGTAATAAGATTAATTTTATGACTTAACTACATAACGAAAACCAATCGCACACACCCATAAGTCAATGTTTAATTAGCCACAACACATTCGTATACAATATTCGCAAAATAATAAAAATCATATGAAAGCCTAGACAAGCAATCGCTCAATCAATTTAACTTGAACACGCGGACGCTGTAGCTGAATAATTATATTTATGCTGTTAAGCTTATACAAAATAAATCGGACTATTTATCAGCAATAAACGTACATAATTATTTTTTCCAAACAAAGAATTGAATAGTTTTTTAATTAAAGGCAGTGGATATATAAAGTTATTTCTATACCACAAATACATAATTAGTTTAAAGCAAAAATTATGCGCGTGAAGTTGGCATCAATTAACTAAAAAAAACTAATATAAGGTTAGATACCGCAAAACTGGGTAAACAGCAAATTACTAATGCATCTGCCATAGAGTAATACCATTCACTGGAAAACCTAAAAAACAACAAAATTTCGACTTAGTTTAGAATAAGTGGCTAAAATAAGAAAACAGGTGAGTTAAATAAGAAGTCTCTTAACACTTGGTGCACAGATTGCACGGGAACTCAAGTTCATTTTGTATAACACCAAAACACCACAAGCAAGCAAATCTTATTCGAATAATTAAAGTAAAATTATTCCTTAAACAACTAATGAATAGGATAATAGGGTATAATTCGCTAACGCATACACACAGAGGGGGACTCATCTATTTATATTTAAATCAGGGACGACCTTCAGTTTACTTAGCTAAGTGAGGATTTTGCGTACGACCGCTTCTGCTGTGCTTAACTCTTTTATGTTTTTGCTTTATAGAACATCTGTAGATGCGCATGATTTGGGGTGGAGTTTTTAAAGGCAATCTGTTCGGCTAAGGCAGAAACTTTCTATCTTTTACCAGATGTGTTAAGTCTAAAATTCTCTTTGGTTCTCTTTCTTTCTAGATTGCCAGTCTGGCCTACAGGACGCGTTGAGCAGAAGTATTTGTATAAATGTTTGACTCTTAAAATCAAGTTTGCGAGCTTGAAGTAAACATCAATACCATTGTATTTAACCCGTTGTCGAACAACATCAAAAACTACTGCCAGCCGCAACGCACTGACGTGTTTCGACCTTCCATGATCATCATCATAGTACGACGGCATTGAATATATATGGAAATCATAGATATGCGGCTCTCACCTCCAGCAGTCTCGTACTCTGATGATGATCATGGAAGGTAGAAACGCATCAGTGCGTTTCGGCTGGCGGTAGTTTTACTATGTTGTTCGACAACTGGTTAAATACAATGGGATTGATGTTTACTTCAAGGTCGCAAACTTGATTTAAAGAATTGTTACCACCACCCGCGCAATCAAATATTGTTAAATTGTATTGTTTAAATGCTGGACAGTTCGAATACAGGCAGTTTATCCTATAAATTTATATTTTGCAGGCGTTTTGGTGTATACAGAAATATTATTTTTGTATTAGGCATTCGAGAAGCAAATGATTTTTTTAAATTGTTTCGGTAAATATTTAGCAAGGTGCATCCTTATTAAAAGGTGTGCAGAAGTATATCGTTTTTCGGTTGACAGCGACTTCATTCGTTTTTCGGTTGACAGCGACTTCATTCGTTTTTTGTTGTTTATACATCATGTTTTCTTCAAAGAAATGTTTTGTGATAAACATTTTCTAATGAAGCTATTTAGAACACTACCACGTTAGGACATTTAAGCTCGTCAAAACAGATTTTGTTCATTCGATATTATCAAATGCATATAAAATTTAACTCTTTGGAAATAAGGACAGCTCTGTGGTAATAGATGTACTGTATAGTTCACATCTTCTTTCGATGTATTTTGCTTTTAAAACTATAATCTTGTTATTTTAAAGAAGAACAGAGCGCTAGACTGAGGCTATACGCACTCGAAATTAAACTGAATGCGATGGTACCCACTGTTAAAACATTTAGATGTAATTTGTTTCCACATATTAATTTATGATTATCAAAGGGTAATCAACATACCACAGATACGAATGGCAGTATTTTTCAATAAGTGACTGTTGTTTCGATATTTCCAGATGGAACATGTAGACATCAGCTAGTAGACTCAGTAAAGAACTGTGGAGTTCTGCATTCGAAATAAAAAAACTAGCAGATAATTTTGTTATCATAAGGCTTAGGTTGTGCCAAGGAAACTACGAATTACAGAAGCTAGTCTTTACCTACATAGCATAAAAAAGCCAGCAAACGTAGTAAAGAGAGCAGCCTGTGTATGAAGGTGAGAATTATTTTTCGATATTAAGAAGGTATCTTCGCTAATCGCCTATTCATCTAACCTTCCAGAAAAGTACGCATTTTAGCACGAAAAATGATGTCATCCATTGGCAGAATCGACCAGATCATCATTATTTGTTTTCAATATGGAGATTATTATATTCTTTTAGTACTTGAAATGTTTCAGATGACACTATCGGTATGACTGGCTAAGGCAAGGTATTCAAAAAATATATATATATACATATAACAAGAAATCTAGGTCAACCGCACGAGTTAAACAGGCCTCTCAATAATGAATTCTTTCAGGCTGATTTCCAACATATTTTCGCCAATTTATTTCGCTCTCCGACAGTGGAGTTACGATGCGACAGTAAATGTTTAACAAATAATCTTATTCTGAAAAGCCGAAACAAAAACAAAGGTTAAAACCACACATTTCCTAAAGGATGGCTGCAATTTCACCAGTGATATAACAGCTAAGTCGCAATCTGTCAGTGGCCTGAAAAAATAGGGAAAAAAATAATTACACTTCTACATCACAAAATGCATGTCTACCATCTTTACTCTATTGCGCTGACTTTTGTGCAAAGATGAACCGGCCTCATAAAAATAAACATTAATTTTCTTTTGATTATTTTCGATTAGTATCTACATAACCACTCAACTTGTTTCCCTAGGTTGTACTTATAGTCTTTATACAGATAGTTATAATATTTCGACCAGGCGATAGATTATTTATATTCAGTTTTCCATCTATTTGATAAGCTGCTACCAAAAGCTGACGGGCACAATCTGCACAGAGAAACTGACGTTGAGGCAACATTTTGTTGGCAAAAGGAAGTTCGCGACGCGTAGGTAATAAGCTGAATTTTGAATGTCACAAGCTGATAGAGACAAACGTCTTTGGAGAATAAATTACGCCACGAGCAAAATCTTGACACCACTAAATGACAGCGAAAAGCTACATAACTCATACATAACTATATAATGCATAGAATTCAAATAAAAAGAATACATAATTCATCGATTATTGGTTGCGCGAGCGCTGATTACAGTTATTAAAATCAATCTTATGATCTTGATCTAAACACCAATCTATATATATATATATATATATATATATATATATATATATATATATATTCGTCAAAAATAAAATGAAAATAGCATAATGTAGTTAAGAAAATTCATATAGTAGACGGTTTCGTCTTTATTAGGAACCCTTCACGTACGGCATGTGGATCAGAGTTTAGAGCAACAGATTCCGAAGCAGATGTTCTCATGTTCGAGCTATGTTCGCGACAAATACTTGACAGTATGTGATGAGTTCCCAATAAGGACGAAACCTATCTACTTGATGAATTGCCTTCACTACATTATAGAATGCTTTATCTATTTTGACAAACGTATATATATATATATATATATATATATATATATATATATATATATATCAACAAACGTACAATCGGATTGGCAACAAACTGAAGTGGAAATAACAGAGGCGCATACGATGACAGAAGTCCCCAAACAATGTGAGCGTTTAACACTGCAATCAACACTGGCGTTGTTACCACGTGA
The DNA here is from genome assembly GCA_029291075.1 of Eudiplozoon nipponicum. Lineage (NCBI taxonomy): Eukaryota > Metazoa > Platyhelminthes > Monogenea > Mazocraeidea > Diplozoidae > Eudiplozoon > Eudiplozoon nipponicum. Next base: position 23,065 of record JAQBSW010004397.1, on the reverse strand, counting down.
AAACTTTGCGCAACGAGGTGAAACGACCAACTATACTGGGAAAAATAGCACTTGTATATGTAACAGTGAACAATGCGCACAAATGGTTAATTCTCAAGCTATCAAAACAATAATGACAAGATCTCAGACATCACTTCGCAATACTGCGAGAATGACCTTTACATGCAAACACGCATACACACAAACACAAACGCATACACACTCACCAACTAGTCAAAACAAGAAACAGCAGTAAAAACGAGTCAGATTTGTTACCACTAGCATAATCAATTGAAAACCCCAAAAAAATATACATATATAAATATATATATATATATATATATATATATATATATATATATATATATATAATAGGATTAGTGTTTATATCAAGAAAGTAAACTTGATTTTAATAGATAAAAAGACCACATATCTATATCTGCACAGGCCATGATCCAATGTAGGTACCATTAAAGGAGAAGACTGTTACGACAAAAGCATGAGATTATGAGCTATACGCATCTTATCTTGTGTGCATTTGTTGTTGCGTAGGAAATGCATTCAACTTTACCTGGACATGTAATGAACGAAACGCATACACGTATTAGTTACTCACTACAAAGGATAAACGAACAATTTCGATTTAAAAAAGAATATCATTTGTAAATAGTTTTCTTACATATTCTGTCCCCAATTGAAATCGACTTTAAAACTACGCTTCTAGATTTTTAATAAAAACTTCTCTACAATGTAGCGTTACAAAACTAATTTCAAGCTGTAATTGAAAATCGATAAATCATCAGACCAAAAAACATACCTCATTGTACTGCGCATCAAGTAAAGCGCTTGCTTCTATATGATTGTTTTAGAACTTCATCAATTCATTGTAGTACTAACTGATATCACTACTGAACCTAGAAACGTTCTACCAACTAAATTAATCAACAACCACATCACCATTATCATCATCATCATCATCAACAACAACATCATTATCATCATTATTATTATTATTATCATTGTAAACATCATCAACATCATCCACGGTATGATCATCATCATAATCATTACAAAAGCAGAACTATAAACTGTTGTTACACTGCCGCATGACCTTGATTTTCTTCAATTCAAAGTAAAACTTAAAATCAAGGAGAATAAAATATTGCAGTGCGAGTATATCCCGCTAATGCGAAATCCAAAACCTAAACATCAAGAAAAAAAGTCGCATTCTAGATCTCCATTTAACACGTAATGGAATTTAAATACAAAATGGTAGGCCTCTGCGCTGGAGACCCTAAGGTGCAGTTGCACTTTATTCAATTAAGAAAATATCGAAAGAGAAATCTCAATAATAACAAGGGCTAAGCTGCCTAGTGGTTTTTACAATGACTATATTACGGATTTGGTTCGTGACTAGAAATCAACTCAACACTACGGCTAGTCTCTAGATGTGTTATGCCAAAATAAAGATTAATTGGATAAAGAGCCTTAGGGCGATAAAAAGCTTCTGTTCACAGAATTCGTACGCACCAACAGTTGAATAAATTTGTGGCATAAAGAACGCTATCTAGAGGAGCACAATTTTCACAAATCACAATAATGAATAGTTATGAGGCGGTCCAATTCTGCCTTTGATACTTAAGAAACAAATGGAGACCACATATGTGGATTTTTTACAATAATTTTAAAAATATATAATAAGATAGATTATCAACATCACTACAAACAACAATATGATATCCAAAGCGAACTGATGCTTCACTGTCCCTATAAAAAATAATAACAAAACAAACAAAAAAGAGAAATTAATTTGTCAAATAATAAAAAGTAAGAATAATGAAAAAAAAATAAAAATTTAGATAAATAATTATTAGAGTGATACATGAAGAGGAACATCAAGTTCAGATGTAGATTGTTACCTAGATGACGCGCAGAAATTAGGAGGCCCAGATATCTACACTACACTATTGCGCTCAGGGAGGATTTAGGGCAGTATGATATCGGCAATACAGCTTCTTTGCGGTTTTTATTACATCGCGTCATAAACACGACCGAGACCGCAGTTAATTCTATTCAACTACAAAAGGCAGGTTAAGACGATTCTACTAAAAAACTGAAACAAGATAGCCAATGAGCTCGATCTAATTCCATATCGCGCAGGGTTTCCAAACATGAACAAGGATGCACATGTTGACTTCATCCTCGTAGACGCTGGGGTCCTAGCTATATCTACCCTGTTGAAATCTAACTACTTTTTATGTTATGCCTGTTGCTAGCTGGAAGAGTTATGCTCTACTTGGCAATCAAACTGATGGCATGCTAAAAATATAACCGAACCAGTGTTTTTCATTGTACCATAGTTTTTGTCTAACGAAAAGCACTTGTTCGCTCATTCAAAAATATGTCAACGGATTTCGGCGTTTCTTATTAGTTATTGATCACCTATATACATTACGCTCTATAAATAACGGTGGTCGAGTGTCTGTATTCGCCGAAAATCTTCAACTCCAAAGTACCTGGTCTCACTACAATCAAATTGTGCATAACCACGACCTTTAAGGCTGAGTAAGAAAGTCAAATCCCCATAAATGCTGCATGTTATAGGAAGTACCTCCAGATTTCGCGATTCAAATATTCACCTATTCACCCTATTGCCTGAGTTGGTAATCGAGCTATCGGGACATTTATACCTCTGAAGTACGTCCAAATCTTTATCTTGCAGCCGCAGAGTTGAAATGAATGTTTGGTGATCCTGTTGATGTTACAGACTGCGAGGTTCGTAAAGAAAGGTAAAAACGACTACTAATCTTTTCGATGTGACCTGGGCATAATCTCGGTTGTCGAATAATAAATATAATAAGATTGACTAATCAACCACCGAGTAGAAATTCAACGTCTGCATCCTGAACGTATGAAATAGCATAGTTCATAACAGCATCCATTACATAATTAAACGAAAACAGGGAAAGTGAGCATTATTGGAAGACACCACTGTTAGAAATAAAGTTAGGCAACAATTCATTCTATACACCAAAGTGACCAGAATAAGAATTATTTTTCCTCGTACCACTTCCATGTGCAAAAAACAAATTTTATCAAATACAAGAACCTCTTCTTTCACAGATTCTTCTCAAGTATCTACAAATGAAGATCTCTTAATATAAAAATTGAAAGGCGAAAAAAGATATAAAATGTAAACATAGAAAGGGTATGAAATAAGGGAACAAACAATCACTTGCGTGCCTTCTATCCAGTTCAAGATCAATGCCTGCACATACTTCTTCTGCTTTCATAAATCCGGCTGCAATTTGTTTATTCATAAAGCTTTGTATGTGACTAAGCCCTTCTGTTATTGTAATTAGTAATTATCTTAAATGCTACGTCTGGAGAACGCACTTGTGCGGTTTCAACGATTTGTTACGCAATTGCAGACGTATATTCACCATTTAATTTAAACAAGGCGTTTAAGTTGCTATGTTCTCTCATTCAAGTAATTAACCGTCTTGTCGATCGGCTTACGTAAGTTTATCGACAATTTGCGCATGTATATTAGTAAATATTATTTGGTGTCGACATTAAAAGGCTGTTTCTCTTTGATTGCTGGTTAATGCAAGTGTGTTACCTTAAATAACACTTAATTTATCTGCACTTAATGTACGTGGTAATGCCCTTTAAACTTTCTTTTGTGTTATTTGGTAAACTTCGTGACCCTTAAATGGGATGTTCAGGTAGACTGCTTTCTATTCTGCTACAAAATACCTCTGTTTCTATTGACCTCCTCTTTAAATAATTGATTCAATTAATTGTCTAGGATAGCCATTAGACATTAAGTCGTTTATTACTTTATTATATTCGTTGTCTTTCGCATCTGGACTAACCAAACTGTCAATTCTTGATGAGAATATGAGAAAGAACCGGTTCTTTTATCTGGCAAAAATTTTTTTTGCACACGGAAAGGGTACTATGAATTTTATTAAGGCTCGCATTCCAAAGGAATCGTTTAGAAAACTAGATCAACTAGTGATTTCAAAATGTAGAGCGTAAAGAACGTTATAGTGAAAATAACATTACTATCAGTGTATTAGTCAATTACGGTTCCCAGGAGATTTTGTGCTCAGTTTACGCAATTGAAGAAATCTTACAAGGTTGGCGTACACTAAATTGAGCAATTAAAGGAAGATAAGGCAGTGTGACGGGCATGAATCGTGTGTGTATCTTATGTATCGGGTGAACTAAGACTTTTTGCAATAATGAGATTTCTTATGCTTATCCAGCCGTTATAACGAAAAACAAGACAAGAATTTTGAATAACTTAGAAAAATGATATAAAACCTGAAGCTTTGTTTTATTTAATACTAACAGATATTGATAAACGCGTGTTTAACTTATCAAAAATACCAATCGATCAGTTAACAATGGAGGCACTATCCATGGGCCGAAATTATGAAATTCATCGTTCTAAAATGTTGAATTTGAGGCAGCATTTGAATTGCTAGTTGAACAGAGCCGAATTAGAACCTACAAGTATTTATTGTAAACATTGGTTCAAGGCTACTTTAGTTGATCAGGTTTCACATTTTAAATCGTTTAAGTGTGCAGAACTGTATGCATTGACAAAGCATTGACAAAGCTTAAACTTTCAGCAGAAATGCAGACATTAAAATACTACGCGCTGATAAAGGCAAAGGCGTTGTTATAATGGACAAATACGACTACCTAAAATAGATGGAAAATGTGCTACATGAAAATACAAACTTCACGCGGCTAGACGATAATTCAGATGAAATAGAGTAAGTGGAGCGCAAAGGAATAAAAGTAATTAAGATCGTGACAGATACCGGTTTAATTGATGAAGCTACTGTACAGAATCTCAAGCCAGGTATATCATGTAAACCACCAATGTACGGATTTCCAAAACACACAAAAAAGGTTTTCCTATTGAGACCAATATTATAAATAGTCAATTCTTCTTTTCATGCATTGGCTAAATGGCTAATTCGTAAACTAGAACCATTGTGCAAACTGCTAGGTAATTATTCAGTTGCTGATTCTTTTGAGTTTTTAAAAAAAAATCAAGATATAAATGTTAAAAACAAGATTATGGTATCTTTTGACGTTACGTCTTTGTTAACGAATGTTCAAATTGACGAAACCATCGATGCTATAGTCAAAGCGATAGAACAAGACATATTACCATCTCCGGTGCCAAACCACACTCTACGCAAGCTTGTCTTATTATGCACGAAATACGTACGGTTTTTTAATGAATGCATCCATAAACAGACTGATAGTGTGTCAATGGGAAGCCCCTTATCTCCAGTGTTAGCTGAGATTTTTCTAGGACATCTAGAAAACACATCATTATGGAGTGACATAATTAAAGGTGTTCAATATATATGGTACGTGGATAATATTTTCGTAAGCACGATTATTGCTTCAAAGTTTCAACAAAGCTCAGACTATCGGTTTCATGTCAAAGCACGAGTAAGATGATTGTCTGCCTTTCTTAGATGTACTAATAAAGAAAGATACTAATGTTAAATTAAATAAAACAATTTACCATAAAACGAACTGATCTGCACAGTATTTGCATTACAGCAGTTTTGTGTCGATTCAATATAAATTATCAACAGTTCGTGGCTGCTTTTCAAGAATTGACAGGTTGGTTAGTCCAGATTCAAATGACAATGAATATAATAAAGCAACAAACGATTTAATGTCAAATGGCTATCCTAGACAATTAATTGAATCAATTATTAAAAGGGGAAGCCAACAGAAACAGGCGTATTTCGGAGCAGAATAGAAAGCATTCTACCTGAACATGTCGTTTAAGGGGGACGCAGTTTACCGAAAAGCACAAAATAAAAATGAAGCGGCATTACCACGCACATTTATTGCAGCTAAACTAATTGTTATTAAAGGTAAGACATTTGCACTTACGACCAATCAAATAGAAGCAGCCGTTAATGTCGACATCAAATAATATTTACCAATATGCATGCGCAAGTTGTCGATCAACTGACGTAAGCCAATCAACCAGACGGTTAATTACTTGAAAGAGGGAACGTTGCAACTTAAACGCCTAATTGATATCAAATGGTGAATACACGCCTGTAATTATGCAACACATCGTTGAAACCACACAGGTATCTTCTCCAGACGTAGAATTTAAGATAATTACTAAATGCAATAAAAAATGGGAGTTAGCCACATACGAAACTTTATGTATAAAATTACAGCCGGATTTATGCAAGCAGAAGCAATTTCAGGCATTGAGCTTTAACTGGATGTGATGCATGTAATTGATTGGTTGTGTCCGTCTTTCACACTTTCTCCGTGTTTACATTTTTCTATTTTGTTGCCTTTCAATTGATATATAAAAGTTGTTCATGTGTAGATACTTGAGAAGAATATGAGAAAGAAACAAACTTTGTATGTGATAAAACTTCTTTTTCTTTTTGCACATGGAAATGGTACTATGAATTTTATTAAGTCTCGCGATCCAAAAGAAATTATTTTTTTTTAAATTAGAAAGATTAATAATATTTAAGAAATGAAAATTTAAATAAAAACTCATTAGAGTGATGTATGAAGGGAAAGATCAAGTTCAGATTGAGATAGTTACATAGGTGACGCACAGAAATTATGAAGGCCAGATATCTACACAACACTATTGCGGTCAAGTAGGCTATACGGCAATACTATATCCGTAGATCAGCATCCTTGCGGTCCCAACTGCATTGCGTCCTAAACACTACAAAACTTCTCAGTTAACTCTGCTCAACTAAAACGAATGTTAAGACGATTTTACTAAAAGTCTGCAAGAAGATCGCCAATGAGCTCGATATGATGCAATATTGCGCAGAGTTTCAAAAAGAGCAAAACTTGTAGACCTTAAAGTGACAAGAAGTGATAGTGGACAGCACGGGTAACATTTAAGATAATCAGTGAGCATACTCAGATAAGACAGAGTATCTAATAGAATAAAGCAATTAACTGAGTTAAACACGCCTTTTAAGTGTCGATAGACGGCTGTAAACGTGTCGCTGTACAAGTACCTACCTTAAAGTAAAATAATATGTATGCTATCTCACTGTGGCCGAAATCCGGCTTGTACTGCTTTAGTATGAGATACACGCGAAGCGCTGAGACGGCATACAAAAATCGAAGCAAATAACCTAGATGAAACTGGCGACAAGTTTGCACAAAGGTGGTTATCACTCATCAGAAGTGCAATTTTCAAGATAGGAATGATGAACGACTCGGTTGAAGCCTCAGGTAAGTCACTTTATTCAATGTGGCACGAAAGAGATTAGTCATCGTCCGATAAATTATGACGCCACAATTCATAATTTAGAAAGCAAATCGGCAACATACGTGCTAGGTCTGTATTTTGTTCGCAAATTAAACAACAAACCCGTATTTAAGAAATGGTAGTTTACTTAACTTTTTTTCGAAAGTTGACTAAAAAAGCTGTCCATCTAAATTATTGTATGGTAGATCAGATGTCTAGCTGACTGAGCGACAAAATGGTTAATTAATTCCGTGTAAAATTCATCGGCCTTATCCTCAGTTTAATTATTTGCCTATTTTGCTTTTGGTATAAGTACATACGTTGTGTGCTCATTAGTTGGACTCCAATAGAAACTGTTCAGTTACATTTTTCTGAAGGCTACTGAGTTAAAGTAGATTTGTGCTCTGTTTTGTCTGCCCAAGTTATAAGCGTTATAAATGTTAATTAGACTTTTTCTGTTAGAAATTTGTGCTACGGGTAACCAAGGTAACCTAAAGGTAAACCAAATTGGCGTAAAGTGAAAGGGGGAGTCGAGTAGCAACTATTCATAATTATGTTTTTGAGCTTTTGGCTTACTTTTACAATTGTAATTATGTTTTGTACACTTTATTAAATTAAAATGTGGCAACGTATATAATGAGTTTATGTAAGCCGACAATGTTTTATGAATATCAGTCATTAAATTCTATTAATAAAACTGTACCGGCTATTTTCTTTTTCATTAGGACTGTGGCAGCCATTTTAGCCGGATTGGAAATGTGCCTGCAGTAGAAAAGGTAGTTTATGCGGACGTGTTGGCTTTAGGATGGTAGAGCAAATTGTGGAAGTTTAAAGACTTTGTCCACTACAATTTACATTGGGCTCTGAGAATATATATACGTCTACCATATAGCAACTTAAAGTACATGATGTCTATTCCATAGGGGTGAAACCGGTCTACTTAAAGAATTTAATTTACTGTCCTATGCAATTTGTAGCTTATACTGCTCCAATTATCATCAAAATTATCACTTACAGCAAAACAAATTTCATTGTTAATTATTCGAATTCCATATAACCATAAGAAAAATAAAAAGACTAACATTTTTAAAAGTAATAATAATAACGAAAATAGTAATTTGGGCAAACAAATTGTAAAAGGAGAGTCATTTATGATGTGGAGCATCTAGTTAATAGTATATTTACATAAATAACACACAGAAGTGAGGCAACACCATCATGTCCCAGTCAGCCTTAAAGCACGTCAACATAGGAAATATAGCTTCCCTTCGGTTTTCACTGTATCACGTCATAAACAAAACCAAACTTCGCAGTTAACTCTGCCTTAATAAGAAAAGCATGTTACGCAGATGTTTGTACTAGAAATTTGCCACAAGATCGCCACTGAGCTCGACACGATGCCATATCGCACAGGATTTCCAACCAATAACTAGGATGCGCACGTGAGACCCATCCTGGCAGACGAGTGGGTCATATACTACCCAATTTGGATGAAGCTGGTTTTAACTGTTTCTCTCGTTTCAAAATCTATCCACATTGTTTCTGGCGCTAGGTGAAAGAATAATGCTCTTCTTGGGCAAATGAACTCAGAACACATAAAAAATGTGGCAGAGCCAACGCAGTTTATAGAGCCTTATTTGTTTTTCGAATGAGGAGCACTTCTACTCCGATCCAAAAGTACATCTACGGTTGTCAGTGTTGGTTATTCATTATTGATAACCAACAAGTGCTATGTTTGCAAGTATGTATTAGGTGTTGCGAACCTAGTAACAAATTAGTTCAGTTGTGACAGATAGATAAACCAAAGGCAGCATGAACGGAAAGTATAATCTCATTCACATTCGTTTCGTGCTTACTGGCGACTCATCAGTAGGAGCCGGTATTACGCCCTTTAACCACTATATACTTTGGTCAAGAATGTGGGATAATAGGACGGTACAAGTGCTATGTTTCTTTTAAAGTGCTATGTTTATCTTACAAAGATACTAGAATGCCGCTAAGCGTTGAAAATCATCTCCTTTAAGGGACCATGTCTTACAGGCGTATAATAAAACAGCACGTAAAGATGCATTGTAAACACAACCTCTAATGAAGATTGAAATACACGCATTTCTCCCTAAATGGCGAAGACAGTGAAAAGTTTCTCTCTCTTTCGCGATTCTTATACTCAACTCACGAGTCATATTGCCAAAGTTATTGATAGAATTTACAAGATATGTAAACTAGTCAACTACATCCACATCTTCTCTTTGCAACTGCAAATTGTGAGTGAGTGAGTGGCAAGTGATCCTGTATAAGCATCTTGCATTTAGAAAGGCCTAACAACGATCGCTAACCTATTCGAGATGGTCTGAGCAAAAATCCAATTGTCAAATATTAGTACAATGTCGTTTGAATAATCATAACCTGCATCCTGAACGTATGAAAAACTGTTGGTCATTACAAAATTAAACGAAATGAGGAAAATGGACCTGCCTCGACGAACACCACCGATGGTAATAAGGTTACGTGTTAATTCGTTGTAGACTTAAACGCTACCAGAAGTGATTGCGTAGAATGTGCGTATAGTATTTAGACATTTTTTGGGCATAAATATTTTCGACAGAATATTGCATAGAATATTGCGAACTGCCGAGTCAAATGAACCATTAAATTCTAGAAAAAGTGCTATTGTGGACGGCAGTTTACATTTCGCTGTTCAAGAACATAACCTAAGGTAAAAATATTATCTATACAAACTCGTACTGATCGGAAACCGGCTTGTTCTTCACTAGTATGTGATTTATGAAAGCGCTAAGAAGGCGTAAGATAATAGAGGAAAATAACCTAGATACGACTGAAGTCAAACTTATACCACGATAGTTATCATGTGTATTACGGCTTCCTTTATTGAAGACTCCACTCCAAACATGCGGCATTTTCTCCTCATTCTATATAGCACAAAAAAGTTATTCAGCATCCGAGATTATATCTCCACCATTCTTAAATAAGCGAACGTTTCTTCAAACTCATTGGACATCCTGGTCCAAAAGGATTTGAGATCGAATAGTAAACTGCGATTAAATCGGCGTCTTAGCACTCTACGAAGATAGTTATATGCTGAGCTGGCTGGAATTCGGCGCCTAGTTTCTAGAATTTCCCAAAGTTTTACAGAGCCCCAACAATTATTTCTGCGGGAGCCTAAAATGCCAAATATAATGAAACAGAAAAGGATAGCGTGGCCAATTTTTGAGCATCCCTCGACTTGGTTCTTAAAATGCATACTGAACACATATTTTCTTTATATTACAGTTAAATACTGTTTGTTACGAAGAACTAATATATATGCAAGTATGTATTAGGTTTTGCGAACCTAGTAACAAATTAGTTCAGTTGTGACCAGAAGGATAAACCAAAGGCAGCATGAACGGAAAGTATAATCTCATTCACATTCGTTTCGTGCTTACTGGCGACTCATCAGTAGGAGCCGGTATTACGCCCTTTAACCACTATATATTTGGTAGAAGAATGTGGAATAATAGGACGGTACAATCTCCTAGACGAATGTAAACCTGTAATAGTGAAGCTAACATAATCTAAAGTCAACGACAATACGACTTCAATGCTAACTCACACTATATAATATATATACCGAGTTGTAAAGGATACTAACACTATGGCTATTGTGTTAGTAACTGATACCTTTTTCAAATCGATGAGTACCGGATACTAACACTATGGTTTCCGAGTCGGTACCGTCCTATTATTCCACATTCTTCTACCAAATATATAGTGGTTAAAGGGCGTAATACCGCCTCCTACTGATGAGTCGCCAGTAAGCACGAAACGAATGTGCATGAGATTATACTTTCCGTTCATGCTGCCTTTGGTTTATCCTTCTGGTCACAACTGAACTAATTTGTTACTAGGTTCGCAAAACCTAATACATACTTATTTTCTTTGACCATAAACATAGAAGCTCATCAACACACAGTAAATGCCACGAAACTAACGGATCACAACATGGTCCATAACTTTCACCAAGCGTTTGCTGCAAGCCCTCCAATAGATGAGGATCCGCACAGGCTTAGTACTGCTTACGAGGTGAAAGAAGCGTCAACGCGTAACAACCTCTAATATTTGTGGAAGTATATCCGACGTATTAGCTAGGAGCATTCTTTCAAAGACGAACATACACCTCATGATTATAAAGTCGAGCTCGACAAGTGTAAACATCTCAAACTGCAACAAATTGAAAACAGCTTATTTAAAATGTGACTAATAAATCTGGTAAAGATATCGTTATCGATTTCATCGTGCAAAAGTACACGATCACATACGCCCGAAAGAAAATCAGACAAATTGTTTCTGCTACCATTTTCTCGCAGAATAAGGATCAAGTAATAATGCAGCCATCTGACGCAAAAAGAATATTTAGTTACATTTTATTACGAAAATACACTCGTTTTACAGGTTTGATCGAATTCGAGTCAGATTCGCTTTCATTATATAAAATAAAACATAATTGCGACCATAATCGATTAATTTGTATCACACTCAGTCAAACTACATGTAAATCAATTCGCGTAAAAAAGTCACGTGAACAGAACACTTTAAAAAAATAATATGTAACCGACATTGCGCACTTTTTATAAATACTGAAATAGAAGAAATAAAAAGATGAATAAAGATAAGAGTAAACCTTTACGCTAGAATTAATAACAAAATTATCAGAATAATTTAGATAGCTTTCATGGTTGGATAGCAATCGCAATCTACCAAAAAACTAGCATCTAATAACATATGTGACCTTTCGCAATTTACCAGAACAGCAGCAAACGCAATAGTTCAAAGATTCAATTGGAATACGAGACTCCATAGCAGGCGTAGTGTCATTCTAATTTGCAAAGAGAAAAATGTTTTCTTGATATAAGATGCAACTTTTCAAAAAAGGAGTATTCTAAGACACACAGGAAAATGACAAGACTACCCACCAGTGAGCAAATATTTATGCGCTTGTGCTTTTTATTACAATGGATAGGTTGAAAGTAACTCGTTTATGAAGTTGCGCAACCTAAAAAACTACAAAAAATGCATACTTGACTTCTATGGCAGCAGTATTGGCTATACTACAGATTATCGTTAGGATTCTCAGAATTTTGACCGAGTCCAGCTAAATGGGAATAATCTATCACATGCCAGGAGTTAACTATCAATTGAATCACAGCCGTTTTACGCAATAAATCACCCGAATTAAAAAGTGGATCCTGCCTTTGGAATGCAGGAATATCTTACATAATTAGGCAACTCAACAGCAGTTAATTTTACTTGTCTTCTGATAACGCAGTCGCAAGTTGGAGGAGCGATGATGTTATTAGGAGTAACCAAAACAGCGACAAAGAACGCCTAAGACGAGACAGACCATAGAATAATTGGATTTTACATTAAATGTAATTAATGCGCTTAGAAGCGGAAATAATTAGTATGAAGAAAAGAATGAGTAAGGTAGATGAAAAGAAAGTAAAATTGAGATCTAGATCTTGGGCACAGTGGACTCCAGTGAGGCCCATGTCTTTAAAACAGAATTAACAACGCACTAATATATGCTGCAAGTATCACACTGATTTTGCCCACCATTGTACCTCTTTGATAGTGGGGGTACATTGCTGAATGACTAATGGCCCGATATCGTGAATAAGTGTCTGCAACTACGAAAGCGCCGGTCTGTTTCCTCTTCTCAATCGCACCCCTCCATTCGAATTGCCTCGAAGGTCTGAAAAAAGGCAAAGCATTTACAGCTTTCTAAAACAATTCCCCAACAAGTGTATCTGGTGTTTCTTAAGAAGATGCGACAAGGGTATGAAACTGAACAAAGACCGGATAAGAATGATCTGCTACAAAGCCTCTCTTTAGTAATGCACACTGATGGCCACCAGACAATAGCCTACAACAAACCGAGCGCAGGCTTTGGTGTTCACAAAGCTCCCGATGTTCTGCCGTTTTAGTCAGTAATATTTTAAGTGTCGGGTGGGACATAATAATAAAAAGTGAAATATTGCGTCACAATTAACTATTAGATACAAGAAAAACGATACTTAATTAAATATAGAATTTATTGCCTACAATAGGCAAAAAAGTATACACACGGCCTAATAGTCAGGCAAAAAACTGTATTCACATGTATTGCAAGTTAATCACTCGATCAATAATACTTTCACAACTTTCTTTGAGATAGTTATATTTCAATTGATTGATTCAGCTACTCATAGCTACTAATCAATTTGGAATTTTAAAAACATCTTAAAATGTTAAAATATGTGTTCTTGAGTGAAAGTTCATCAATTGCATGTTACCGTTCAGTGCCTCGAAATTAGCCTAGGCTTTCGAAAGTTGAATTGATGTATGCTACGGTATGGCTACAGGGGTAATAATAACCATCACGGTGACTATCGATAGCATCCTTTTAATTTTTACATAAACAAAGACTTTACTATGAATGTTAAAATGATATTCGATATTCTGGAATATTAGTTTCATTTTTAGTCCTTACAATGGTAAAGATTCACGCTATTTCGACAATGCTTATATGCAACCAACCGAAAATTTCTCCAAGGTATCATCATCATCATCATCATCATCAACAACAACAACATCATTATCTCTATCATCGCTATCACCACTAACATCTTTTTCGCATTCATTCTCACCATCAAGAGCAGCATGAACATTACATCAGCGTGGCCTGCTGATAATTTACTGTTGCTCAATCGGGAAATTATTTATAGATCTATGTGTGGTGCATAGAAATACTAGATAGCCCATTCTTAGCGAGTTTAATTCAAGAAGTCGGCATTGTTTTATAGTAGCGAGACAATGACATTTAATTACCTAATAATATGCAAGTATGTATTAGGTTTTGCGAACCTAGTAACAAATTAGTTCAGTTGTGACCAGAAGGATAAACCAAAGGCAGCATGAACGGAAAGTATAATCTCATGCACATTCGTTTCGTGCTTACTGGCGACTCAACAGTAGGAGCCGGTATTACGCCCTTTAACCACTATATATTTGGTCGAAGAATGTGGGATAATAGGACGGTACACATTCTTCGACCAAATATATAGTGGTTAAAGGGCGTAATACCGGCTCCTACGGAGTCGCCAGTAAGCACGAAACGAATGTGCATGAGATTATACTTTCCGTTCATGCTGCCTTTGGTTTATCCTTCTGGTCACAACTGAACTAATTTGTTACTAGGTTCGCAACACCTAATACATACTTGCATATATATTAGTTCTCCGCAACAAACTGTATTTGACTGTAATACCTAATAATAGTTCTTGAAAACGCACTAAAAATACCACTTTAAAACAAATAATGATCATCGTCAAACACAACAACAAACTAAAATTTCAAAAAACTTATGTTTCAAGGCTTTGCAACTATGAACAATATTCATAATTATATACAAGCTATAAAAGAGTCTAGGCCGTTCACTCCAAAATGTGAATAGATCATTTAAAATCAGACTCAAATCTCTTGCATGATCAATATGGAGAATCATGTTTCGAGAAGTAGGTTACCGATATTTCCTGTAGAATGTGAACCATTCTACCTCTTTCAAAATTGTTCTTATATCGGCATCACCTATTTTACGCAAGACATTACTTTCGCAATGGATTCAAACTCGAAGCTAGACATGGCTGTTTTCGAATAACACTGCTAAAAATTTTACTATCACTGCTGATGCGACTAGCTAGAGCCAGCATGATGTTCTTTTCGAAGACAATCTAAACGACTACATTACAGGTGAAAACCTTGCTGAAAACTTTATTTAAATGCAATAAATTTAAAATCATTAGCTTGATTCACAATACCGATAATCCCTATATAATACATGGTTCTGTTAGATCATGCATTATTAAATTACTAGTTAACAGGAATTGCACTCAAGACTCCAAATTGCTATCCTGATCTACCAATACGATACAAGTAAATGTCAGTTTGGATAAGTGCTAAAGTATTAAAGAAATATCCGGATTGGTGACTCGTAGCCACTCGGATGGTCGAACCAGAAAAATTAGTGCAAACTTTTCCGATTCTTTCATGATGCAGTCATCCAATATTACAGTAAATCTAGACTTTGTTTATACTGAGCAGCTAACTCACTGATAAATGGTAGTGACGTATAAACAGTGGGAGTTTAGCCAAAGGAGTAACAGTGCCTGGTCCCTAACGCGCGGCTTTAGAGGTGCTTTAAAAGCTTCCTCCCCTGCCTTAATAACGTCTAGATTATGATAAATGACTAAGAGATTCATCGATCTTGATAGGAAGTTAACATTGAAATTTCTGCTGCTGACATGACAGACTTGCATTTTCATGGGCGACAGCAAAGCTGTTGTAATTGATCGTCGCTACGCAGAGATGTTATGCTACAAAGAAGTGAGTTCCAGAGTGACCTGCACAAACTGGTTTTTGCAATTAAAAAAAGAAAAATCTGTCCTATTCGCATTTGGGACTGCCAATATGGGGCTCATTTACAAAATACGTAACGCTAGCCCTTAAACAAATTGTATTAACAAATAAACGAACACTGATTGCACGGGCGGTGATACCAATTATTTTAAATTGCGATCTTGATCCAAACACCTGTCTGATTGTATAAAAAAATTGTCAGTATAATCTGAGCGCTGTATAATGTAGAAAAGCAAATTCATTCAGTAGACCGGTTTCGTTTTTAGTGGGAATTCTTCACGTGCAAAGCAAGGTCTCAAACTTGATTTAAATAATTGTTATGGCCGCCCGCGCAATCAATGCTAGTTTAATTATATACATGTTACATTGAATACTGTTTCCCAAGTTAGTGCGGTGTCTGTTCCACAATGACAGCTTTTTGGTGGCTAGTGGAAACTCTGGGTCTAAGTAGATGTAATATACGCTCGACCTGAAGGCAAGAATAACCAAAAATGAGGTATTATATGAATGAAATTTGTGTGAGGCGTGCGGCAGAACGAATCTGTTTTTTTCAGGCTCCGAAACAGCCGTGCCCAGGTCCGAATCCTGTCCGCGGCAAATTATGAACAGTACGCGATGAGTTCCCGTTAAGAACCAAGGCAGTCTACTGGATTAATAGCCTTTCCTGCATTATACAATGCTTAGTTTATACTGACAAATACTTTCATATAACGGGACTGGTGCTCACATCAGGATCTAAATCCCTACTATTATCGTCAAAATGATCTTTAAATAGCAATAAAAAACTAAATAGGCAAAATCAGACAGGGTTTCTATGTGGGATAGGATGTGTGGTCAAATTTCATGTACGCTGTCCAATTATGGAGTTGAAACACCGATATAAGTATCTCAACGTTGATATTTGTATAGGAGAACCATTTGTTTTCAAGTCTGTGCGCAAGATTTTATCGCGATCTATGATTAATGATAGCATCTCCAGAAAAATTGAACGATTTCTTTAAGCTTGTTATGATAAACCAACGGTCATTAATCGCGTTTCCAGGGTCTATCTGAAACGTTTGTGATTGCCGCAGGCATTCAATAATGAAATGCGATTTCCACTGACTAGTTCAATAATGTTAATGGTGCAGTTATTCATGAGCTTCTTTATCACTCTTTGTAGCATATATCGGCGTTAATGGCCTGCTGAATGATTTTGAAAACGATGACTGCCATTCTTTTAGCAGAAAATGAACCCGAACTCCAATAAACCATCAATAGTGCTTAGGTAACTCAATTCAGTACAGTCCATAGATAATGCCTTGGAAATGGGCATTATGACCAATTTTGCTATCAAAGCCAAAGATTATCTCGGACAGTCGTCATAAAATTCGCGAACCTGGGAACATTGTGTAATTAATGTATTGCCGATCCTTCTTTATACCACAGAGATGACGAAGGTAGTTGCCGCACTCATTGTTTTGTAAATCGATGTATTCGTTCGATATGGTTTCGGTCATTGCCAGATAAACACTAGTGAACATTATTTAGAATAAATATTTACGACCTAACCAATTCTATATTTGGTGCTCAATCACGACTGAATCTTCTTAAGAAATGTCAAATGCGTTAGCTGAGGCAAAGTCTGAGAAAGCCACTTTAACATACTGCTCGCCAGACTACCGGAACTACCATGGTAAATTACCGTTACCAGCAATCCTGTCGCTGAGCAAATTTTTCGCCATACTGCTCACATTGTAACACCTAACCGAAACAATTTAACAATAATTGATTGCGTGGGTGGTGGTAAAAATTCTTTAAATCGAGTTTGCGAGCTTGAAGTTAACACCAATCCCATTGTATTTAACCAGTCATCGAACAAAATAACAAAACTACCGCCAGCCGCAACGTACTGACGCGTTTCGACATTCCATGATCATCATCAGAGTACGACGGCAAACTGACTATCGAGGATCAAACCGCATTGAATACATATGGAAATCAAAAAAAAAAATATCTAAATTTGATTTCCATATGTATTCAATGCGGTTTGATCCTCGATAGTCAGTTTGCCGTCGTACTCTGATGATGATCATGGAAGGTCGAAACGCGTCAGTGCGTTGCGGCTGGCGGTAGTTTTGTTATGTTGTTCGATGACTGGTTAAATACAATGGGATTGGTGTTTACTTCAAGCTCGTAAACCTGTTTTAAATAACCTAACCGAAACCTCAGTAATCAAGAAAAAATTAACAAAGGTGAAAGTTCGTCACTGTCAAGCGACAAATAACGTCCGCCATTTTAATGTAGACCCTTCTGGAACGTCCTGTTTAGAAAACATTAACACAATGGGATACGAATTAATACTTATTCATTCAAATAAATAGAAACATCGTAAACTTAATAAAAAAGAAATATATTTTATTGAATAAAACGTTTTAAATGCGTTTGCATATTTATCTACAGAAAAGTTGTTTTCACTATAATAACTGTTCTACTTCATAAAAAATTACGTATATATTTCTACATTTGTCAGTATAAACTAGGCGTTGCCTAAGGCAGCGAAGGCAATTCATTCAGTAGTATTAACCTTATTTGGAACTCTCCAAGTAATGTCCAGTATTTGCCACGGAAGGGGCTCAATCCTTATTCACAGCGTCACCCTACAGCATAAAACACGTAATTTCAATATTTGACTGGGCTTTCCTAGAGATGGAGAATATTTTGAATTTCTAACTATCCACCCAGGCCTGTAATTATATATAAACATGATACATGTAGGTATGTGTATCAAAACATAAAAATTACAGCAAAGCATAAACCTATGTCCATGAATAATTTACTTGCTATCAATAAAATATGCGTTATTTAATGTGATTATATTTCGTCTAATACGATTCTATTAGTGGTTTTCTACCTTTACGAACAAAATTGAAAAAACTCACGAATAATAATGATTCATACTTGTTGAACACAAAAGTTAGGAAAAGTAGATAAAAGTGAAAAGACGAAAATGCTAGAAGTATACAATGTCCAGATCATAATCAAATACTTACTTTGTTTGAACGAGATCCCTGTTCTCCTTTATCAAATTATTAACCTCGCGCTGAACACCTTGAATAAATAAAATTGAAATAAAATTATTAATACGAACCACATTGAATCTATATTGCACAGGAAAAAAGAGTCGCCTTATCAGCTGAGTCATGCAGGAGGTTTAAACCAAATCAGGTTACTACAGACAACTTCATCTCCGATACTCCCTCTTTTCCTTGTATTCTTTCTTCTCAATCTAACACTTACGTACCTTTATATGCTATGAATATGGTGGATATTGATCATATCACTGAGCCCAATGATGGATTTGCAAATATCAAAAGTAAATCCAATAAACTACCATCAATTAAATATAGGTTTGCTTTTTATGCCAGCTAAATTAATGTGCGAACGTTGAAACAAACTAGACAAGGGGAAAATCTCGCACGTAATTTAGATAAAATAAAAATCGGTGTATGCACGTATCGGAAATCAGAGTGCAGCATCCTACGAAAATTACAGAACTGAGTGCACCATCATTATCTTTGCGTTATTAGCGTGATTGCATCAAGGATATGAAACACGCAAGTCGACTCGGACTACGCACTTATCCGCCGAAGATTTGCATCGTTTTCCGAAAAAATAAACAAGAATAAACCTCAAATAGATGTTAGCAAATTCGAATAAAAGTCTTTCCAACAAATATATCAAAACGTATAAAATCAATGTTATCTGGTGTTCTTTGTGAAAATTTGAATTTCCTTTGAAAGAAATTAAGCTAAATTATGCACAATTTAGGCAATAGTGTATGTGGCATTTTAGGGCCCGTAGAAATAGTCATTGGTTCTCTGTAAAATCTATGGAAATTCTCGAAACTGTGCGCTAAATTCATGCTGGCTTGGTTTAAAATAATAAACTTAGAATTTTAAAACGCCAAATTAAACACAATCCAAAAGTCGATCTTGAATCTTTTCGGACCAGAAAAGCCGAAGAAATGGAAGAAGCGTTCGCGTCAGGTAATATCCAATGTTTGTTTGAACTTATTCGCGCATCGGACACGAGAAAACTAAAAGTTAGTGAAACTTTAAATGATAGTAACAATACTCTAATGAACGATAAAATGTGTTGTTTCAATAGGAGCTGAACGCATTAAAGTATCATTTTTGTTAGACGCCTACTTCGGTCTTGCTGCCCGAAATTATGCTTGTATTAACAGTGTAAAACGATAATCTAGAACTGACAGAATTAGAAGTACGGAATGAAATCCTATCTTTTAAACGTCACAAAGCTGCATTACTCGATGATTTGCTTACGAGAAAATGTAATGATGATGACATAATTTCTGAAGCGATGACTAACCTTTTTCGTAATATATTGAATGACAAGACCCTTCCGCATGATTGAAGTGAGTCGATCACCATTCCTACTTTCAAAAAAGGCAATCGTAATTCGTTTGATGACTATCGTGATATAAGCTTAACTCAAGTCATACCTATATTCTTTGCTTCATTGAACTTACTCCATCTTAACGGTTCGCGTGAATCACATACTAGAGGAAATAAAGCCGGTTTCCGGTCAGGATGAAGCTGTGATAATAATATTTCAATCTTAAGGCAAATTCTTAAACAGCGAAATGTACACCGCCATCAGACGACAGCCGTCATTTTAGACTTCAAGGGTGCATTTGATCCAGCAAGTCGCAATGTTCTATTCGATATTGTCAAAACGTCTTAGGGCAAACAAATTTGTAAATATTACACAAACACATCTGGTCACGTTATGGAATACAATGAATTAACAAACAACTTTAATACCGGTAATAATGCCCTCAAGGCTGTCCACTTTCACTATTTTTTTAAATTTTGTAATGAATGCCATTATGTTAAACGGTAGTTTTTCTACGTTGTTTAACGACTGGTCAAATAGAATTTATTTGTGGAACTCCTCCATAGGTTCAGGGTGTATGTGTCCAAGTTCTTCCGGGTGGTATATTGGTTCATCTTGATTACGCAGACGATATCTTATTATTATTTGACAGTAGATTAGCAGTCGCTATTCTGTCTTTCTGTATGCAATCCGCACATCCTAAGTGGAGGATACTTATACAGGATCAACTGCTACTCACTCAAAATCTGCGGCTGAAAAGTAAAGCTCTGGAAGTAGTTTACAGGTTTAGACATCTTGTCAACTCTATCAATATCTCTGTAAATATGACTGATGAGATGAGTATGAGAATCTTAAAATTAGAGCAACTTTCCCCAACCTTCGCCATTTAAGAAGAAAATCGAGTATTTCTCTCTGCCTATAAGGTAGTGTTTATTATGCATCCGTAAGTACAGTTTCATTAAAATCTAGTGAGACTTTGTCACGGTTATCTCACACAGCGCCAGAATGGAGTAAGAATCAATGTGGGCAGATTGTGACACGGCAGAATAAGCTAAAGTGCAGTATATTCAAATTGGGTAGTATAGGACCCACTCCTGTTCCAGGATGGGGTCAAGTGCGCATCATATTTTTAGTTGGAAACCATGTACGATATGGCAATCTTGTTGCGTATTTGTAGTAGAGTTATATTCGTACATTTGTCTTCTTAGTTTAACAGAGTTACTTGCGAACTATGGTTGTGTTTGCGACGCGATACAGTAAAACCTGTAAGAAAACCGTATTGTTGCATTTTCCTTGCCTTAATGGTGTTGTATAGGGATTAAGTTTGCCCCACTTATATGTGTTATCTAGGTAACCATATTCATAGTAAATATATCCCCGTCATAAATCACACTTTAAAATGTTTTTTTTTAATTTTGCTTTTTTACTTTTATTTTTGATCTTTCTTCCTAACGTTTTGCTGCTCATGGTCATATGGCAGTGAATCATCAGTTACTAACGTTGTGTACTGCTGTCCATGCTGGTGATAATGATGATGACATTAATTCACGATATTGGTCACTTGATTATGCCACATCGTGCCTTTCCTAACAATGAGACTTGTATAGGCAAAATCCAGCGAATATTCTATGGCTAATATGGGCGAGTTGAGTGGCCTAGTTAATAAGGTCTTATTAATATATATACTTCAGTAACTTATCATGCTCGAAGCCTATATATTCGTGCTTTTAAATATACGCGTAAAAAGGATACCCCAATAATGCTGATTTCCTTATGCTTCTTTTTTCGAGCATTACGAAACTTTGTGTACATTATGTTAGGTATAGGTAGTTTAATTGTCGTTTTTCGTTTCAGTAGGTTTGTCTCTCGAGGCTAGAAACAATGTTTATGCATTAATCTGTATTTCCATATTTATGCAGCAATAAAGCATTGGTATATACTGATATAATGCTGTTCATAAAGATGATGATAATGATGACGACGACAAATTTTACCAATATAAAATAAAAATTAGTAAGGCAATCGAATACAACTCATCAACTAGATCGGTTACTACCCAATCAAGCACACATCAATAGGTGCCAGAATTGTCGAAGCCAAGATTTGAACATAAAAATATGGTTGAGTCATGTAACTCCTCTGCCAGGTCATAGTAACTTGGCATCACACCCATATATAAGGTATATACCGACTTATCTTAGGCATCGCCTTCTGTCTAAATTTTAAATAGATCATCGATTTTTCATTTGTAGAAGACACTGTACCATCTGAGGAAGTAGTATTAAATTAAAGTAGAACGACAGCTCCTGATTACAAACACACATAACATAATATATAAAATGCAATTTCTCAATTAGAAAATTTTGTTTCATATTGGGCACAAATCAGTAGCTGCCATAATTCTTTAAATCAAGTTTGCGAGCTTGAAGTAAATACCAATCCCATTGTATTTGACCAGTCGTCATACAACATAACAAAACCACCGCCAGCCGCACGCACTGACGCGTTTCGACCTTCCATGATCATCATCAGAGTACGACGGTAAACTGACTAGCGAGGATTAAACCGCTTTGCATATATATATGGAAAGCTGCCGTAATTACCGAAGACGGGATTTGAGTCCAGACTACTTATGCTAGTCTAGCAAATCACCCTCTACGCATGTGAATACCTGCATTGCATGTAATTTTCAATCATATAACATCCTAAGTTTAAGATCAGTCTTATTTTGCGGTGGAACATTTTAGGAGGCACTTTCGAAATAATACTCTAACAAACCACCCTCGGAAAGTGCCATTAAATTGAAATGTAATGAAACGGTAGCATAATATAGTAATGAAAGAAAATCTATCAATACAATAACATAAATTTCAGCAACATATAAAGCCATTCCAACCTTAAAAATATGAAAAATAAGAAATAAAATAATGTATGCAGGCA
>JAQBSW010004396.1:0-69840 GCA_029291075.1 Eudiplozoon nipponicum | reverse complement strand
ATGTTATTAAATAAATAAACTGTCTATTTCCTATTTTATCCTCAAGTAACTGTAGATGCACATATGCCTGTTTGTTCATTTGTAGATACTTGAAGAAATGGGGAGTAAAAAAGTTTCATGTGTTTGATAACTCATCGTTTTACCTTTGCAAAAATGAAATCGGTGCATGAATCCGATCTTGAAACTTCTTTCGCTTATTAAACTTTCACAAGTTGCTCATGTTTGCAGTTTTGGCTGCAAACTTTCATTGAAATCACAAATCTAACACTTTACCCACTTTTGTCGATATCGCAAAATTTTTTAAATTTTTAATGACACATTTCGCTTATGGTAACAGAAATTAAAGTATTAAAATTACCATCCTATTTGCGAACATAATAGTTTTCAGCCTCCATGGTCATTAAAAATAGCATGAGGGTCAATTGATTTACAAGAATGACAAAACTGTGTATGTTTACGTTATGCAAAATGGTAAGTGTGTCTCTCAGTCATAGTTATATCCCAATGATTGCATTTGACTGGAATGCCGACAGCATTCTCTCTATGCAGTTACGAATACAACATTTTGGAATCCTTTGCAACACTTAGGAAAATCGTTACTTCAAGCAACTTTTATTACGCGGGTGTGGAAAAAATAATATACCAAACTTGCAGTCTTGAGATAAACTCAAATTATCTTTAATTTTGCAATATCATAACCGCCATCAGGCGGTTGAACTGCTGTGCCAAGACACCCCTATGCCATCGTCAAAACAGGAGAAATAATGAAAGAATATGGATCAAACTGAAATTTATTTATTTTTCAAAGAATCTTTGAAGTGCAGCACATCCATTGAAATGTCTCAAGTACACTCTATTGACTGAGATAATTCTTACAAACAAGAGCATGAACGTGGAAAATCATCGGTCACGTCTATGTGGGTAATAAAATTATGCGTCCAAAGGTGGTGTTTCGGCGTGCTTACAATTATATATACCAAATCAGTAAATTTAATTCAAATGCGCCTGTACCTCCTGGTATTCTCGTTTACGCTGAAAAAGACTTTAATTACAGTCGTACAATTTCTATGACATTGAAATCCTTCCTGTTCGGCATCTTTGTCACACTTGATTAAGCTTTTTAATTTAACAGTCACAGGTGGAGCACGTTCAAAATGCAGTTGTTTAAATTAATTTAGCAGACTCTGGAAATACACAAGTCTAATTTTAGTACCAGTCGCAGAGAATACAAATCTTGCATCAATCTAAATTAAGAACGCATCTCAAACTTGCATAGTATGTAACATAGCTTTAACGCAAATTGACTTACAGTACATATAGAAAAAAAAGCCATACACATAAATTTCCGAAGATGGCGCTTGTTCTTAGGTTCGCTCATTAGATTTGATTCCTTTCTTCTAATTTGGGCCTTTAGTCTGTGTTAATATTGAGAAACTTTTTTCCACAAAATACGATTTCCAGCACTTACGTTGCTAGCAGCAAACATTCTGTGTAGATTACAAGCCAGGTACACGGAGTCTACCTGAACTGTTACCTAACTAGCGTACAAGATGCTCTTTGTTGAGTAATCGTCAGTTGTTATAGGTGCTCAGCTGAAACGCTAGAATAACAATGGTTCACTCTTGTATTCCTGACAAGGGACGACCTTTGTATGTTCAATAGAATGTAGTCAAAATTAAAAAAAAATTCATTTCACCTATTCATTTGCATAGATTACGTCGTCACTACGCGTGGAAAGATGCCGCCTCTTGTTCTGGAAAATTGATTTCACAACGTCTAGATTCAAAATTCTTGCAAAATTGAGAAACATAGTTTATCTTCATAGAACTTCTTTTCTCGTGCAGTCTTGGCCAAGTTTGGCATACACTTTTCAGACCACCACCAGGATTTTAGAATGATGATCGGTAAATAAAATTCTGATTGTATTTTTCAGAGAATAGTTCACTGTTTCTGCGCAACGCGATTATAATACCCAGAACCGAATAGCCTACGTAAAACCAATCATAAATCAAACGAGGTTCACAAATAAAATAAGGTTTTGGCTGCAACACAATACCTAGCTAGATTAATCTCGGATTCGAATGAAAAAGGATTTGAATTTCTTTTATACTGGGCCCAATTAAGAAAAACTGTGGAGTAATAAGTGATCTAACTCGTGCGTCTAGAGCCTCCATATACCAAGTACCATTGGATAAATATCCTTTTGGCGTTAGCAGCACAAAGAAAACAGGAAATGCTGCTACATGTCATCCGTGCATATTTTTTGCATGATTTAAACAAGCATAAAAGAAGAAACATGGCAATTCTGATTTCTCATAATCTTCCCCGACATTCAGTTATGTATTTTAGAATGATTACAAAGTTAATAGTTAAAACTCTGAAGCACATCTGACATTGTTTTGCCCCTATTTGAATATTCTGACGTATCCAGAATTTATGTTCTATCCTATGATTACGCAACACTATTTTATTCTCATGAATTGCATCAATTTTAAACTCTCATGTAATAGAAACTTTCAATTATCTGTCCAGCAAGTTCGTAATTGTCAGTAGGTGAAAATCGAACATCAGATCACCTTCAAATAAGAATAATTCGTAATTAGAATAAAGTCGTCCCACTACTAGATGGCTTGTCATGCAAATGTATTGAACACATCCTATCAAATGTACTTAGTTTCAATTTAATGCATTAATACGGTTACACACCTTCTCTAGACGGTTAAAAACAATCTCGTCATATACAGACAAAGAATATATATATATATATATATATATATATATATATATATATACCTATATATACTGGTTAGTCAAGATTCAAAAGACAGCAAATATAATAAAGCAATTAACGATTTAATGTCTAATGGCTATCCTACATAATTAATTGTATCAATTATTAAAAGGGGAAGTAAACAAACGCAGACGTATCCCATTTAAGGGTATGTATTATCCCCAATAACAAAAGAGTATGTTGTAGCGGCATTAATATGCAGATTTTATACAGCTAATCTACGAGTGTTATTCAAGGTCACAAACTTACCGTTACCAGCAATAAAGAGAATCAGTCGTTAATATCGACGTCTTATTTTATATACTAATATAAATGCCTATGTTGTCGATCAGCTAACGTAGGTAGATCGACCAGATGGTCAATATCTCGTATATGAGAACATTTTAAATTAAACGCTTGTTTCAATCGCGCAACACATTATTGAGATCTCATACGTATGTTCTCTAGGCGTAGCATTTAAAATAATTAATAAATGCAATAACAAAATGAAGTTAGCTACATATGAAGCTCTATGGATAAAAAAATTGCAACCGGATTTCTGCAAGCAGAAGAAGCATGCTCAAACATTGAGTTTTAACTGGAGGTGACGCACGCAATTGATTGGTTGTTCCATTTTTTAACATTCTCACCATGTTTACATTTTTCTGTCTTGTTTTGCCTATCCATTTATATATAAACATATATATATATATATATATATATATATATATATATATATATATAAGTGATAGAACGTAATGTTTATGGCTTACGAACATAGAATTCTATCTATAATTCTACTTTCCCTGAGTGTTTGCTCCTCAGTTTATACACAAAAGGGGAACAATACTGCAGCATTTCCCCCTTTCATTTTAGTTATTCAATTATACAAATATTGATTTCGCGTGTAGTGATAAAAATAATCTAAATAGGCGTCATAATCAGTTAAACTATTAGTACAACATAGCAATCTGGCGTTCATAAAATGTAATGATGCTTCTTGTCCTTCCGTGTTTATCATCAGATCGTGATGATTAACTTCTTTTTCTACATCTTCCACTAAGTGATATATTATTTAGATACACAAAATAATTTATTACACGATATGAATTTAGAAGTTACATTTGCAATTACATAGAGGCGCTTTAGCTCCATCTTGTCAACAGATTTTACTTCGGATATGAATAAAAGAAAACAAAAATAAGTCAAGTTTGCGTAGAATAGGAGCTCACTTTAAAAAATAAACAATGATATATATGTTAGTTCAACATCTAGAGAAAGCGTAATTTAAATAAACACAGATTTTCATGGAGCATAAAAGCCCATGGTAATGCAAATGCACTGTTCTGTACAATTTCGATGAATTCAAAAAGCTTCCAAATAGGAAAGACTGCAGTGGACTATTATCCGTCACACTATGTTGTAAAAGTTTGTTGGTGGATGTTATCATAACTATGTCAGCTGGAAAATATGCAAAAGTAAAAGCGGTACGCAATCTAGCACGTATGTGGTCCAATGCATTCTTACCTTGACATTTAAGGTGAATATGCATAGGTTTCTCATCAAAAGAATAAAAAAATTTCAGCGCATTTTATTATATTATTAGGTTTATACTTACCTATAATAAATTTGGTGGGTGACCGTAAACGATAAGTGTTACGCACAGTCTTGCAATCAAATGCTTCATGTCCTTTCACACAATTTCACAACGGTGCCTTTTTTCATTTAAATGGACACAAGTTGTTGACATTCAAATATTGCACTATCTATGTTTTCTGGTGTAATACTGATCTGCGCAGTGTGCCATCAATTCAACGTTTAAGCAATGCTTCAAGAAAGCTAGAGTTTTATCCTCACCGTTTTCAATTGTGCTATTACTGAGTAGTTCTCAGACATGCTCAAGGCTATCATGAACAAAAATATATTATCAGCATAACGGTTGCATGGCTTCACTTTAATTAATAAATCAAAGTGGGTTATTCCAAACATGCACAGGTCAGGTGGTGAATTTGGAGGGTGAGCCCAACACAATATGCCAGACGGAGGGAACTCAGTGACAGACGATCGATTAGGCTGATTGTCATGGTCGGCTCATGAATGCACGGTGGAGGCAAACATTGCATTGGCTCCTCTCGAGTATTAGAACACACTAATGGCTCTGTTTAGGCCTAAAGCGAAAGCCAGCTTATCGCCCTAAAAAAGTTAAAGTTAATGATTTGAAGAATTCAGTGGAATTCTGGTGGCGATATACGAGCACCAGAAAACAATTTGTAATAAAGAGTTAATATTTTAATTTATTCTATTAAATGCCACTTTTTACGCTAGTGAACTATTGCACATATTGACGTACTATCATTAAAATTTCCACAGAAATAATTAACTAATGATAAAACTTTTCTTTATTAGAGGGCCATTTCGAAAATTGAAAGCATCAATAGAAGAAACCAAAATAACTTTAAACAAAATTTCTTTTTACAGTAATTCTGGCAAGTACTTTACGAGGGTCAAATTAGGACAAAATAGTCTAATTATTGAATTCATTTTGCTACTCCATTCAATATTCATTTTAAACTGCCAATATATATATAAATATATATATATATATATATATATATATATATATATACTCCAAGAACGCATATATAATTATATATAGAATTTAATGAAATAAAATATGTGGTCAAGGGAAAGTCTTAAATTTATATTAACGTATTGATTTTTTCGTACAATTATGGTATGAAACAGAGAATTCGTCAAAATCAGATAATGACCAATTCAACATATTTCGAAGCTACACGGGCGATGAACTTGAACCTTTGCAGTCAACAAAGTTAGGTTTCAATATTAAAAAGAAGCTGGACAATGGCATTATCATCGAGATGTATTTGCCCAGCGATATTCGATTAGATGATAGTGTTGATGTGTACATATGTTCAAAATGCAAAAAATCCTTAATTCTACATTGCCCATCTGACAAACACACAAATGAAGTTTTGGAACTTAATTTTGTTAAAACCGGTTCGGCTATGCAGAAGCAATCGTCTCTCAGAGAATTTTCGTCATCTAGCTTAAGCGAACGTTTATCTTCAATAAAAAGTAATTCCATTAATCAAGCGTTGTACCAAAGTCAATCACGGAGCTTAAACAACGACGGAACTACGGTATGTCATATTCACAGAAAAATGTTTTACAATGAATTTTGATATTTTATTAACACACTCTATCCAAACCGAAATATTAACAATTATCATAGATTAACTGTTAGGCTTGAATTGCAAAATATTTTATATCAAATTAAATTATTAGTCGAATTTATTCTTCCATCGTTTTACGATTTATATGCGTCGTTCTCGATGTATATTTTATTTAAATAATGGCTACATGAAACATCCAAATGTTTAACACACACACAAACACACTTCACACACACACACACACACACATATATATATATATATATATATATATATATATATATATATATATATATATATATATAATGATTTAAATATAGGAAAGATTAGTTTTTCTAGCGCATATAATATGTAGAAGCGATTTAAGCTAATTTACAACAAAGATTAATTAAAAAATAGTTTTATGTTAAATTCAAAAGAAAATATTTTTTTATGCTATTTTCAAATAGTCGAAAAACTAAAAGAAAATTCGTTTAGTGATAAAATTGATCCACGGTAACACCAGTGCGCGAAAAAAATTATTCTTGTATTAGAGTGCTACCTTACATTCGAAAATTGTGAAATAATTTTGGAAAACGAACAGTTATTAAAACCTATTATCAATAGGTGAACAGTGATAAAGGTGAGACCTGTCAAATTGAATAAGATTGGAATTAGTATGAATCAAATTTAGGGTAAGCTGCAGAGCGAATAACTTACCTTAGTATGCATAATGGTAGATGTGAAGCTTTTCATAATGTCAAGATTGATCAAGATAAAGGTAATATCAAACCGTTGTGGCCATAAAAGAGTTTACTTCGAATGACAATTATCTGAATTCCAGCATTGGAAAAGGTCTGAAGGTACTTTTGTTTAATGAAGTGTTCAATGGATTCTCCAAAAAGGACCAACTAGTACAATCTAATGTAAATATAAGTGCTGAACAATGACATATGTGCATGGAATTAGAATTATTATATAATCTGTTGATGTGGAGATTTTGAAATTTTGTTTGTTTAGCAAAATCGGAACACTTCTTGACATAGACTTTAAATTGACCAAAGTCCATTTAATTATGACGTTGATTATATGAACAATAAGTGTAGTTTGCTGGAAGCATTTAAGATTGTCAATAAACATTCATCAATATAATTTACAAGATAATCATTCAACAATAAAATGAAAGAAGAAGCAAAGCTGGTGACTTCAATTACAGCTCATGCAGGCCCAAAACTGGACCAAAGTTTGTGCTAAAATATATTTAAAAATAAGGAATCTCCGCTTACACCGACTTTGGTTGTTATCATTTAGATGCAATAAAAAACAAAAAAATTAAAATACAGACCAGGCTGTAACACGGATGGGAAGTAATATTTACATAGTCACGACTAAATATGCACACGTTATTAATTCGATAATTAACTGAGAGTACTTAAATAGTCTTACCGGGCTCATCGAATATTATTGTTTTTTAATCTAGGCATTCACGATTTAGGCGTCTCCACGTCTAAACTGTTAATTAATCTCTTTTAAAGCTGCACATTTGTTGAGATGATGCGGAAAATAATTGGTAAAATAGTTTGTAAATTAGTAATTAAAAGAAATAGAATTGTTAAATGAAATACGTTTAAATAAGATATAATATCTAATATAAACACGACTATAAGACGATCACAAAGCGATATATTGGCTAAACTTATATCCAATCCAAAATTATTCCACAAACTTTTGAGTCATAATGTATAATGCAAAAAAGGTAAATTGTTACTAATGATAGATAAAACGGATGGTGAATTTATATTGGAATTAGAGGTTTTGCCTGGTAAACTGATGCGCGATTTTCAGAATTAAAGCCGTACGACTTCTTTTCCAGATCCTTTATGCAACAAGAAACAGCAACTAGTAGTTGACTGAGAGGTGTTAGTAACTTGAATTTAAAAAATAATATTGAAAACAACAAATAAGTCATTTGGAATGTTGATCGATAATCTACTTTACATATCTTCGGTGTGTTCAAAGTCAATCTGTTCATTTACAAATAAGATTTTTTTTGGAAATCGCATTTTACCATATGACACATCCATTTTATAAAATTAGCTAAAATATGCTAATAGTTAATAATTCATGTTTACTTTTTATTCTATTTTGATGGCAATAATTGGATTAATGTTAGATCACTTAGGTACTTCTTTTACCACTGAATGTTGATGCAAGTCAATATGGAATTGCAAAAGGATGATTGACTATCCCAAAAATCCTATCAATGTGGAATTATATTTTATCTCTGTTTGATAAATATATGTATGTTCAAACTTGCTATCACGAATTCGGTTGACTCCTATTCTTTTCAAGCTAATTTAAACGAGATTAGTTCCATTCGTGCATTGACACACCAATAGAGCTTTCCAAGCATCACGAGAAATGATGCTTTATTCTGCTCCTCCGATTTTAATGTTCTGGACTAATAATGTATTTTTTCGGTTTTGATCAAATTACTTTAAACACAGTAGTTCTTTATCAAAGCATTCCTTTACAATATATAGATTATTTTTAATCAAAATCTGAGAAAAATGCTCCACGTATTTTATGAATTTATATATATATATATATATATATATATATATATATATATATATATATATATATATAAATCGGTATATAGGGCATATGAGAAAGTAGATTGTGACTGGAGCCAATTAGCACTTCTCCTAAATTATTACTCAATATTTTATCGTTCCAGCTGCCATTTTGTTTACCTAATCACATATAAGAATTAAAAAAAAGCTTTATCAGACAAGTTTAGGGGGAAAATATCATACTTAATTGTCCAAATAGCATTCCTCTTTCAACACTAAATTCAATTAACCTTTCATAAGGTAAAGCACAAGCATTTAAAAGTGTAGAACCGTCGACAAAAATTATCAAGGCAGAATACCACAGTCAGGGAGAAACAATTATTTCGTATATACAAAATGAGAGCAGATACAAAGCGCTAAGGAAAAAAAGATTTTTCAGATAGATGCAGAGACAACTATATTATCAGCATTAACGTGTTAAGACTAAAAAAAACTTTCATAAATAGACTTATCATAGTATGTATCTTGATACCTAAAATTAAATAAGAAATGTGATTCAGTTCAGCAATACAAATTTGTACAGTTTTTGACAAAAAATAATGAAAGCCAGTGTAATGTACCTGATGCGTTTTATTTAAATATTCGCATAGCATAATAAATAATCTGTCATTCGGAAGTATTGACACATTTTGAACATACCTTGCAATCAAAAGGCCAAACTGCAAATCTTTTTGGCAGAATCAATCCACATTGTTTATATGAACAAAGGACCATACGAAAATTAATTCTGAACTCTGTAAAATTGACTACGTCGGTAGATGAGCTGTACAGATTTATGCCGTCAAGAACAGATTTTTTGTTGTTTTTTGAAACTACTTCTATTTATACAATTATGAACAGTTTATTCACTGTATTACAAGGAGAACTATTTAAATGAATTTAGTTGAATTGGTAAGAACAACGATTAAAACTTATTAAACCCTTCGCACAACAAACCAACGCTAAAGCATGTCGCAAATACTGCAGTCATTCAAAATGCAAACCTCCACCAATGTGTTTTGTATACATTATTATAATATCGGCTGCACAATTTCTTGGTGTTCTTGAACATATCCCACTTTCGTTTCTTCAACTCCTATACAAAGCACTAAAAAAAGCTATTATTGACCCCATGGCTCACAATAAGAACTGCTTAAATCAATTTTGCAAAATTTATGTAATAACCAATCACAATTTATTACACCAAACGGGCTACATGCAGATCATAGATTGTAAAAACGTGCCAGATAAGGCGACTCTCCGTATTGAATTTAAATGCAATGTATGGCCTCAAATATCCTTTTAGAGAAAGAGGTATTGTGAATAAACAAAATGCTAAAAATTTCTGATATTATAATTCAGAAATTAAATATTTTTTAACCTAAAAGCTGTTCTTATGATTAGTAAACTTATATACATATGCAAATACTATATATATATATATATATATATATATATATATATATTTATGATATCCATGCCGTTTTAATTAACACAGTATTCTTATAATTAGGAAAACAACACATAAATAACAAAGTGGATAAAGGCCATTTATTTCGTGAATACTAAACATCTCTTATACAATCATACATATTTATACATTTTGGGTTTTCAATTGATTATGCTATTGGTAACAAATCTGACTCGTTATTACTGTTGTTTCTTGTTTTGACTAGTTGGTGAGTGTGTATGCGTTTGTGTTTGTGTTGTGTATGCGTGTTTGTATGTAAAGGTCATTCTCGCAGTATTGCGAAGTGATGTCTGAGATCTTGTCATTATTGTTTTGGTATCTTGAGAGTTAGCCATTTGTGCAAATTGTTCACTGTTACATGTACAAGTGCTATTTTTCCCAGTATAGTTGATCGTTTCACCCCGCTGCGCAAGATTGCTATTTTCGCTTGGTAACAACGCTAATGTTGATTGCAATGTTAAACGCTCACATTGTTTGGAGACTTCTGTCATCGTATGCGCCTCTGTTATTTCCACTTCACATTGTTGCCAATCCGATTGTACGTTTGTTGATTCTAGTAGAGGGCCTAATGGTTCTTGGCTGGATACTAGTAGATTGTTGTTGAATTTTGTTATTCTTGGCCAGTCGATAAGGATATCATGTTGATGAAACTTTTGAATGTTAAGGTCAGGTGCTTGTTGTTTTATGTAAAGTGCTTCGTAGATAAATAATAATTTTTCGGATTTTGCTTTATGTAAAATTGTGAAATTGGTCGAATTGACAGGGTGCCCCGTTGCCAATATATGATCGGAAATAGCTGATTTTCCTGACGGTGGCAAGCCTTTGTTAATCAATTTCTGTGGCAAATAACGGAGTTTAACTCACTATCAGCGATCAAATTAAGGACATAAAAGTAATAGGATAAATCCATAATTATGTTGGAATAACGAAAAAGTTTGTAATTAGAGACCTCGAAACGGAGAAAGAGATTTATTTAACTAAAAAATACCTCCAACCGAAATAGACCATTCTAGTCTGAATTTAGCAGAATTAAAAAGGATTAACTTTAAGGCTAAGTAAAGTCCTATTAAATATACAAATTCAACATTTCGAAGAATAATCCAACATAATTCACTGATTATATGTTAGAATTTAAAGGAATAAAGTAGAATGCACTTGCTATTTTATAATAGTTTTAATTTATTACTTTGATTATTTGATTGATCTGGTTCATCAAACCTTTTCCTATTGATGGGGAATATCTAAACGATTTTTTAGCACAAGACACGTTATACAAAGTTAAAATACTGATAAATCAATTGCATCTCCTAAATATAAAAAGCAATAAATTACATAATCAGTTAAACAGGCAAACCGTGAGCAACAGGGACGGCTTTAAACATATGCCTACCTCACTGACTATCATATGCATACAGATTTTCGGCACAAAGTCACGCTGTGTCTTATGCACAATCTTCATGTATGAGTCGACTAGATTGCGAATCACCTCCACTCGACGCTCAAGTTGAGGGTCAGATGACTCTTCACTGCCGCTTTCAAACTGGATCCCACCAAGAAAACGAAAAAGTGTACAAAATTTGGTGGATAAACATAGGTTTTTTGTTTAGAAAACATAACACAATTAATAATTAAAATGACACGTGCGCTGTTGCATTCTACAGCAGATATAATTAGAGAAATAGTAGCTAGTCAATGACAAAGCACTATCAAATAAAACATAATAGGGTAAGTGAAATACAATGAATATATGCAACAGGCTACATGAATCAAAAAAACTAGTTAGGAAGGATATATATATATTCTTTATAATGTCCATGCTCTTTAATGTTACACAGTATATTTATAATGAATTAGGAAGAAAGAACACATTAATAACAAAGTGGATAAAGGCCATTTATTTCGTGAATACTAATAATCTTTTATACAATCAGACATATTTATACATTTTGGGTTTTCAATTGATTATGCTAGTGGTAACAAATCTAACTCGTTTTTACTTCTGTTTCTTGTTTTGGCTAGTTGGTAAAAAAACAAGCACCTGACCTTAATATTCAAAAGTTTCATCAACAAGATATTCCAATCGACTGGCCAAGAATAACAAAATTCAACAACAATCTACTAACATCAGTCAAGAACAAACAAGCCCTCGACTAGAATCAACAAACATACAATCGGATTGGCAACAAACTGAAGTGGAAATAACAGAGGCGCATACGGTGACAGAAGTTTCCAAACAATATGAGCGTTTAACACTGCAATCCACACTGGCGCTGTTACCATGTGGAAATTATAAATTTGCGCAACAAGGTGAAACGATCAACTACACTGGGAAAAATAGCACTCGTACATGTAACAGTGAACAATGCGCACAAATGGTTAATTCTCAAGCCATCAAAACAATAATGACCAGATCTCAGACATCACTTTGCAATACTGCAAGAATGACCTTTACATGCAAACACGCATACACACAAACACAAACGCATACACACTCACCAACTAGCCAAAACAAGAAACAGCAGTAAAAACGAGTCAGATTTGGTACCACTAGCATAATCAATTGAAAACCCAAAATGTATAAATATGTATGATTGTATAAGAGATGATTAGTATTCACGAAATAAATGGCCTTTATCCACTTTGTTATTTGTGTTTTCCTAATTATAAGAATATATATATATATATATATATATATATATATATATATATATATATATATATATATATATATATATATACAATTATTCAGCATGATGTGCCATTATAAAGGTCACTTTTAGGGCAAACACTGAGCAGGAGCTCTCGGAATAATGTTTTGTATATATATATATATATATAATAATAATAATAATAATAATAATAATAAGATAGGTTTATATACGATGGGTTTGCTAAATTGATTCTACCGAAGTTTGACAGATCTCTTTAATTACTGTCTAGAATTTGCCGCGGACGGTATGCGAGCATGCGCACATTTAATTTGAAGTTTGTTACTCTATCCATTACGCCACCCGTTCCCAGGTTCGGATCCCATTTGCAGCAAAAAATCGACTACTTAAAAAGTCCCCAGTAAGGACGAAACTAATCTAATGCTATAATGGAACATAGCAGAACCCATTTTGAAGCCATTTAATTTAGGTGTGGATTGAGAGTGTGTTAATCTGAACTCTACTCTTTGGGCTTTGTGGTATGAGAATATCTAATAACTCATTAGCAGCATCCGAATAGTCCAACGAGTCACAAAACTTATTGGGCAGGTGGGTTGGTCAGATACTAACAGTGTTCCCAAAAATAATATTAGGCTTCTGCACTCAATCTTGGCAGAGATTCTATCTTTGAATACT
Organism: Eudiplozoon nipponicum; assembly: GCA_029291075.1. Lineage (NCBI taxonomy): Eukaryota > Metazoa > Platyhelminthes > Monogenea > Mazocraeidea > Diplozoidae > Eudiplozoon > Eudiplozoon nipponicum. The sequence goes on along the minus strand of JAQBSW010004396.1, from coordinate 56,467 downwards.
CGCACAATTTCAGGCGGAAGCAATACTTCAAGATACTCTGGGTCACTATTCGAACATATATAAATATTCAATTTGATGATGATGGCCAAATTGTAAGTGACATTTAACGATAAGCCCATATATCAGATTTAAGCATTACACAGGTTTGACAAATCACCTAATTTGGTATCCATCGCTGAAAACGGTACACGACATTGTTTCATACCGTAAAAAATGAGATAATCAACTGCTAAAGTTTTTGCATGTATTAGGTGTTGCGAACCTAGTAACAAATTAGTTCAGTTGTGACCAGAAGGATAAACCAAAGACAGCATGAACGGAAAGTATAATCTCATGCGCATTCGTTTCGTGCTTACTGGCGACTCATCAGTAGGAGCCGATATTACGCCCTTTAACCACTATATATTTTGGTCAAGAATGTGGGATAATAGGACGGTACAATCTCGTAGACGAATGTGTAAACCTGCAATAGTGAAGCTAACATAATCTAAAGTCAACGACAATGCGACTTCAACGCTAACTCACTCTATAATATATATATATATATATATATATATATATATATATATATATATATATATATATATATATATATATAATGAGACGTGTTTGTATGAAGATCGCAACCCTGACAAAAATTAATTGTTATCATCGACAGAGCAACTAACTTTCATTTAATTATATAAAATATGCAAGTGTTAAATTTCACTCAGACTATCCGATTAATTAATTTGGACTGGCTTGTTTAATAACAGTTGCTGTAATTTCATCCCAGGTACACGCCTGTTTGTGCGTTTATATAACTTAAAACTTTTCAGTTAAATATAACTAGTACATATGTGCATACATCTAAGTGCAATTTACCATTTGCACGAGTCAGATTAATTGATTCATTCATAACGTTGGAAACGATGTACTATCACTGTGATCCCAATGTATATGAATATGGTAAAAAAGCATCACGCCCAGGTAAATTAAATTAGTAAAATAAGAAATTTAATTAAGATGCCAAATAATATAGATAACGGTAAAACAAGATAATTATAAAAATTACTTTACGAAAAAATGAGCACTATAAGGAAAAGGGATCAAGATAAAAATCCCTTAATAAGCGTTCAACTCACTAAATTTCCTAAATTAATAAATACAATAAGATAACAGATAAATAATTAAATTTGGAATGATTTGACAATCAATAATTCATTAACCAGCAATATATATATATATATATATATATATATATATATATATATATATATAAACTCGATGATGATCATGGAGAGTCGAAACGCGTCAATGCGTTGCGGCTGGCGGAAGTTTTGTCATGTTATTCGACGACTGGTTAAATACAATGGGATTAGTGTTTACTTGAAGCTTGCAAAACTTGATTTAAAGAATTGTTACCACCACCCACGCAAACGATTATTGTTAAATTGTATTGCCTATATATGTATATGTGGCGAAAGCTGCAAACAGTTAATGTTCGTGACTGCATAGAAATTGTGCAGCCGACATTTCCAGTCAAGTTCAATGTATGCAAGACTGCTAGAGGTGAGAGCCGCATATCTAACTTTGAGTTCTAAATCTATTCAATGCGGTTTGATCCTCGATAGTCAGTTTGCCGTCGTACTCTGATGATGATCATGGAAGGTCGAAACGCGTCAGTGCTTTGCGGCTGGCGGTAGTTTTGTTATGTTGTTCGACGACTGGTTAAATACAATGGGATCGGTGTTTACTTCAAATTCGCAAACTTGATTTACACAAAGACAAGCAACATGTCAAAACCTCAGGAAGCGTGAAGTGAGAACAAGCTCCAAGCAAACACATTTGGATAGGACTACCCAAACATCACTAATAAAGAGATATTGTACTAGACTGCTCAATAATCACAAAATCAGCAAAATATTATTGTATTCAGTTAAGCTGTTATCAATCGAGCTAACATCATCAATTATATGAGTATCTGGTGCTAAAAAAACTGGAGCTGATTTTAATATATATATTTATAAATTAAAAATTGGCCCAGTATTTATTTTTAAAACTTATCAATGTTGAATGCATTCGAGCGAATCAAAAATTTCACTTTTGTCCAAATAACATATACTGAAATAAGCCGATTCACTTGGGATATATTCATACACACAATTCACGAATATCACTAACTATAAAAGTAAAGGAGAGGTATGTATATACCACGATTTCTATAGAGAAATGCAGTTATTAAACAAAAATAAACGTTTAGCTATGTGTAACCACGTTCAGTTTCTGTTTTTTCACTCATCAGACGAATGCACGTATTTAAACTGGTTGCAATCAGGTGATAATGCCTGTTGTGTCAAATGGGTAGTGATGGAATAAGCAAGCGTGTCAAGCGCCAAACGCATATTTTTGCTATCGAATGAAACTTTAGCCACTAGCGTCTCGGCAGATAGCGCTCGTCAGTCTTGGTAGGCAGAGAATCCAAGAAAAAGGAAACTTTGAATACAAACCGTCTCCACTATGAATGGATGACGTATTTTCCTTTAACAGCTCAAATATAGCCACGAACAATACGAATTAAAAAGATTCGATACTGTATCGGCCATGGCGCAGGATAAAAGATGCTGCCGCAACTTTAAGTCGTGCAGGGACGTTAAGCAAAATCAGGTTACAGCAGACACCTTCATTATTTCTGATTCTGCTTCAATTTCTATACTTTCCTCCATTTCTCTACCTCAAACCAACGCTTTCGTAGATGCTATGTTTACTTCAAGCTCGCAAACTTGATTTAAAGAATTGTTACCACCAACCGAGCAATCAATTATTGTTAAATTGGATTGCCTATATATAAGTGTGTGGCGAAAGCTACAAACAGCTAATGGTCGTTACTGCATAGAAATTGTGCAGCCGACATTTCCAGACACTTGCAATGTATGCAAGACTACTAGAGGTGAGAGTCACATATATAATTTTGCTTTCCATATATAAGCAATGCGGTTAGATCCTCGCTAGCCAGTTTGCCGTCGTACTCTGATGATGATCATGAAAGGTCGAAATGCGTCAGTGCGTTGCGAATTACGGTAGTTTTGTTATTTTGTTCGACGACTGGTTAAATACAATGGGATCGGTTTACTTCAAGCTCGCAAACTTGATTTAAAGAATTTTTACCACCACCCGCGCAATCAATTATTGTTTAATTGTATTGTCTATATATATGCTATGGATATGATGGACGTTGATTAAAACAATGAGCCCAATGTCGTAATACAGAATATCGAAAACAATCGAAGTAAGCTACTGTCCATTAAACTTAGATGTGGTTAAAATGTCAATGCATCAATGTACGAACATTGAAACACATTGAGCAACAGGAAACTCTAGCACGCAGGTTTGATAAATTACAAGGTGATGTGTTAAGTATCAGAAACCAGAATACAGGATCCTATGCATATTCCATAACTGGGTGCATCATCCTGATCTATGCGTTATTAATTTCTTACCTTAAGTACGAAGGAATTTTCCAACACAAAGCAACGGTGAGATGGCATTGTTCTTAACTCATAAGATGAAGCTTATTTAGCTGGACAGATTCATGTAAACAACCGATTTAGTGAAGCATGCTTAAAGACGTACACTAAAATAAATGCCAGAAAACTAAACCAAAGTTTCCTTTTCTTTGTCTTTGAATATACTCTCACTAATTGCAGCATGAAATACGGCAACTAGGCCTTCTACTTTGATAAAAGTTTTCTACTAAGAAGAGAAAGAATTTTAGATTTATTCTTAATTAAGAACCCATGAATATTTCAGCTTGGCGCCTAAATAACGCACAATTTCTTCTATGAATCATTGCGCAATGAAAATGATGAAAGACAGTTCGATAGTAACGAGTATAGATTACACGAGTAGCACAATCTTCAGACGTCATTTAAGGTGCTATATGCCGTCCACCAGGCTTCCTACAACTGTGGATTCAAAGTAATCAGGTGGAAATCAGTTATAGATTGTGTGTCTGCATCCAAGACTGTCGCTGGATTTGGAACATGTATGTGGACTTGGACAATGTACTTAACAGTTTAAGATATTCATTCACATTTTCCGCAATGCTAAATGAGAATAAACCTTTCGCAGACTTAAGAAAATTGGAACAGCCGTCTTTGCAATAAAAAATATGAAGACTTTCTAAAATCTATACTAGCTGCATTTCATGGTGAAAGTTTATTTCAATTAAACAATATACACTGCATGTATCACCGTGTGTGTGGCGTTGTTGACAATGGTATAATTATTTGAGTTTTAGGAAAGTCTGTGTATATTCTAGAAATAAAGCGCCAAATTCCTGCTAGATCTGATCATAATAATGCAGGTAGAGCTAGTCTGAAGGTTGACCTGGAGTAGTTTTTGACCACAGAGACTGAAAAGATAGACGAAGTGTTCGCATAATGTAACTTCCTATGTTTATTCGTGCAACAGGTTTGAGAAATATACAAGTTGACGAAACAATAAGTGAATGTAACAATCTTAAAACAAATCAAATGTGGCATCGTGATAGGCACGCTCAACACCTTCCGGATAAACTTTCTTGAGCATCTGCATCATCATCATCATCATCATCACTATAATCATCATCATCATCATCATCATCATCATCATGTCCAGCCATACAAAAGTCAAAAGTGACTAATGTTTCACTGCTATATAACCGTAAGGAGTGAAAAAAGAATATAAGTGAATTTGGACATCAGCTTCCTTGCGAATTGCAATGTATCACTGAGCACTTGCATAAGTCCCGATCCCCGCAAGTATAACTGTGTCAACAATGTGAAACGCTAATTACGAAAACCATCAGAGTTAGACTTAAGGAGTTTAACTGCAGGCTCCGATAATTTGCTTTTTTCATTATTTAATGATGATAGTGCTCGACGAGAGAATTATTAAACAGTTGAAACTGACAGGTAATCAAGTAGCTAAGATTTTTAAAATTTCGAAAATGCACGAAGATGAAGTGCAATTAAGGTCAATTGCATTCTTGGCAACCATTCAAAATAATACACAGTTCTTGTTAACTTATTGACCAAAGAAAACATCTATATATGTGCTCTTCCAAAATGAAACTGACTTCATTCGATCAAGTAAATGAGTTCAGCATTATACCCATTAGTAACAGATTTATTAATGGATAAACTAAAAAGGAAAAACATTGGTTTCACTCACAGAGGATAAACAAGACATTGATGATAATATCAAGTGATTATTATAATCAAGGTTGCGATCTTGATATAAAAACCTGACTCATTAATTATTTACATATGTCAGTATAAACTAAGAATTTTATAGTGTAGAAAAGGCAATTCATCCAGTAGATCTGTTTCGTCCTTATTGGGAACTCATCATGTACTGGCTAGAAATTGCCGCCGACAGGGCTCGAACCTGGGCACGTTTGCTTCTGAATCTGGTGCTCTAACCACTGAGCACACATGTCCAGGTTCGAGCCCTGTCCGCGGCAAATTCTGTCCAGTACCCGTACAACCAATGTTTGTTTAATTATAATCAAATGATTAGTTTGTTATAAATCGTTAAAAAGAGACGCACAGCTACAAATTTTACTTAAGACTATTAGACAACTTGTGTACACGAAAATAAAAGAATTTTTCGTGAAACGCAAGAATAAAATGCGGAGATCAATTTGACCTGCTTTACTGCTTCTGGCATCTAATGACAAGTTTCATTGTACACTAACTTGACTAAATTTACGACATCACAGATTAGTATAGCTAGCCTCTTATTTCTAAACCGACATAGTACGAATTCGAGTACCACTTCTGGTCAAGACTGCAAGTTATCAGTTTGTAGCATACAAATATCCTTGGCCTAGTAAATTAATTGACAATGTTAATAATTATAGATACAGCAATGTATACGCACTTGGACTGTACAATTTCTCGGTTATACAGGTAGTTACAAGTCCATTTAACATTTCAAAACGTTAAGCAGATGTTTTCTTGTCTTACCCCATCTTTGTTGGCAGATTCGTTAGTCGGCTTCGCAGGGTAGACACCTACGCGCAAGAACGATGCCTTCCAAGCCTCCACAAGCTCAGCTGTCTCGGCGCTTAACTCTAACTGTTTGTAGTCTTTGTAAACGTTACGACCATCTGGGTAGAACAGTGCGAATACATTCTTCTTGCCAAAGAAACCGGTTTCAACACTACGAATCTTCAAGCCATCCACAGGCAGCACAAAGCGTTTCTCTTTTTCCTGTTTACAGCATAGACAAGAATATATAAATATAAATATTATTCGAATAAAATAAGATACGCTATAAAATTTGCATTCAGAAAATATTAATATATAATATATATAGGAAAAAAGCACAGAATAAATGAATAATTTATCTTTTAATGTTTTATTATATAGGAACACGTTGCGTATGTGCGTGTGGATGTATGAAGCTAGAATAACACGTGTAATCCATCGAAGTTAACTTCAGTAACAGCGTGTTAGTTTACAATTTACACACGTGAAAATGCAACATAAGTCCAATTGTACAGCTCAACGACTCACAAAAGAGTTCATATCTTAAAATGCTACTTGTTTAAAGGCGAATAAAGGAAGAGCTACGGTTTTGATTAGTCGATCCAATTAAAATGACGTTTTCGCGGTTAAATAACAAGACCAAATTGATAGCTTACAATGGTAAGTATAATTATTCATTAATAATATGATTGCTAACGAGAAATCGGCTTCGGTCCATCATCATCATCATCATCATCATCATCATCATCATCATCATCATCATCATCATCATCATCATGTTCAGCCACACAAAAGTCAATTGACTAATGTTTCACTGCCATATAACCATTAGGATTGAAAAAAAGTATGTAAGTGAATTTAGGCAAATTATTATTGAGATTTACGAGAGAGAGAATGGGGTAGAGAGAGAGAAAGGGGTAGAGAGAGAGAAGAAATACCTTGCTACTATGAGTAAATTTATCAGGATAACTCACAGAAATGAGGCAAACTAAACCTCTTCACAACACCATTATGGCCAAGTTAGCATTCGGGCAAGGCGACATCAGCAATACAGCTTCCTTGCGGATTTCACTGTATCACGTCATAAACAAACTGAACCTCGCAGCTAACTTTGCCCTACTAAGAAAAGAAAGTTACGAAGATGATTCTACTAGACATCTGCAACAAAATCGCCACTGAGCTCGATTCGCTGCCATATCGCTAAGGGTTTCTAACCAAGAACTGTGATGTGCACGAGGACCACATCCCGGCAGACGAGTGGATCCTATACTACCCAATTTGGATGTAAGTGACTTTAATTGTTTCTGCCATGTCAAAATCTGCCCACCTTGTTTCTTACGCCAATTTGGTCCATGGTAACACGATCATACGCAGAGCTACAGCTGTACCAAAAGTGTATGATTCGATGGAAGTGCGTAAACCTGGTAGCCCACTAAGAATAATTCTTAATGTCCAACCGCACATAACAAATAAAATTTTCATGTTTCTACGTCATAGAAGAAAAATATTTCTATTGAGATAATACACTGATGAGTTCTTACCAGTTGGTTGAAATTGTTGATATATTTGTACTTGATGAATGTGATAGACATACCTGTACACAAATATAGTGATACCTAAAGTTCGGGATGGCTTTCGACGTTACCTTGTTGATCAGATTTTGATATAAGAAGGTAAAATGAGGAATGGTCACAATACGGAGATGATAAGTGTAGGTGTTGTCGATCTATTTTAAATTCAGGAAAGAATTTGATAAGGAAATTAAACGTCCTAATAAGACAGCTTTTTTCGATTCGAAATAAAAATATCTGAATGCATTTGGATAAGACACCCTTGTAGCCAAAATTGTTTGTATGATTCTTTGATCATATAATAGTGATCTGGAATCGTGATGATGAAGAGATGTCAAATTTCGTAAACTTAACTAACCAAATGAAGGAAATTCAATTCACGATTGAAAGTCATCGGGTGAATTACCGTCACGGACGTCAAATTTGGAGATATGTATAGGACAAATACTTACACTGGAAATCTTCTACATTTCATGTCTAATCATTAAGAATCAACAGCCTTAGATTAGCAGACATAAAGCACAGAGGTGGAATAAGGCAGACAGCGAGAAATATACAGTTATAGTGGTTAGACATGTAAATTATTAAAAACAACAATAATGGACGTACCCTTTAAGCGAGCATAGATAAAAGGCAATCTTATCAAATACAAGAAGATACAAAGATATGAAACTTTGTGGCCAAATAAACTGCATCCTGATATCTGCAGAAAGAAAAACACGTTCGGACATTTAGCATGAACAGGAGGCGATGCACTCAAATAATTGATCGTTTTTTTATTTCACTCTACCCATATAAAATTTCTGTCCGGTTTGCCTTTCTTTCTCTCTCTTCCCATGCTCTCTCGTTAGTTAGTCACCTTAACTTCAACATGTACTCAACTAAATTAAACACAGCAAGATTGATATAAATTTTGGTGAGCATGTCATGTTAATTCATTCAAAATTTTCTGTATTTTCAGGTATGGTAGGCGCCTAATGGCCCCCACCAAAGATTATAAGTCATTAGATGTCTGGATGAAGCTTCTGACGTTACTTAGCTTATAACGGAATACGTTTTTAACATCTCTGATATTCAAAGCTCAGCTCCTAACCGAACGTGAAAGGATGAAGTCGTGCCTGGCCTCCCAAAATCATATGCTCCAAGCAGATGGTACTTGTTGGACTTCAATAGCAAACTAAACAGAAAATTGAAACTAATCCATCCAACACTGGTAGAGCTAATCCATAGATAGTAAAAACTTAAGAATAAAGCAACGATGGCATATTAACTTACTGTTCCTTTGCCGATCATTTACTTGTGTTAAGGGTAGAGGTGCAACCTAGAACAAAAGAATGAGTGGAACTAGGTAATCGTTAACAATTAAATACTGTTTGTTGCGGAGACCTAATATATATGCAAGTATGTATTATATGTTGCGAACCTAGTAACAAATTAGTTCAGTTGTGGCCAGAAGGATAAAACAAAGACAGCATGAACGGAAAGAATAATCTCATGCACATTCGTTTCATGCTTACTAGCGACTCATCAGTAGGAGCCGGTATTATGTCTTTTAACCAATATATATTTGAGTGAGGAATGTTGGATAATAAGACCATACAATCTCCTAGACGAATGTGTAAACCTGCAATAGTGAAGCTAACATCATATAATGTCTCGACAATGCGAGTTCAATGATAACTCACACTATATACTATAAATACCGAGTCTGTAAAGAATACTAACACTATGGCTATTGTGTTAGTAACCGATACCAACATTGTAGTACCGAAAAGGTACATGGTACTAACACTATGGTTTCCGAGTCGGTACATGGTATAGTTCACCGAAATTGAGAATTACAACTATTTCTGAACACCTGTTACTCCAGAAAATCCATAGGTAATCATTAGCTCAACGAGTTAAAGTTATGTCATGTCTACGCTCACGCATCCGGCCTATCTTTCTACAGAAGTCAGCCGTAATACAATAATGTAAGCATCCAGACGTCGTTCGGCTGTGAAGCGCTTGACCATTTTAACTATTTTCAAACTGAAAATGAGTTATAACAAATTGCCTCCTAACTCGATACAAAAAGATATTCTGCCGATCTAAATCTTAGTTTCCTACGATAGACCCAGTACAACCTAAATTACAAAGATTTCTTCAAAAATGTTACATAAGAAGCGATCTTGTTATAAATGTACAAGCACGTTGTCGTTTATAAGTTATAGCTCACGTTTGTAAATAAATTAAGCTTGGTTTATGAAACGTTACGAATTCATATTACCATTAAAAGACGTTATCGTCCGATATGACTTGTAGGATAAGCATTAAAATAGAAGTAAACAAATTATCATTTTAAAAGCATAAGCTGAGCGAAAGAACGCGTCGTTCGACAAACAAGAGCGAAAAGAAATTAATTTAAATTTACCTCATCATCCTTGTACCAGGTTAGAGTCTCAGCATTCAACAAGAACCAGAACTCTTTGCTACCACCACGAAGTAAAGCCACGTTCTGCAGCGTAAGCCAACCTTTTCGAATCACCTAAATTGGTGATAAAAAAGTAATTGTGCAGCCGCTGATGAGTGCGATTATTGAATAATAGTCTAACTCGACGAGAACAAATTTGTTTAATAACAAACGGAAAACAGCCGTAATAATATCCATTAATAAAATTTCGGAAAGAAGTAGAAATAAACCGTGCCCTGATACTAAGCACAGAATGTTGAAATATTTCAGTACTGGCGACAGGTTTCCGATGTTTTGCAACCATTTAAATTAAATAGGATTGGTGTTTGTATCAAATTCTCCGAATTCAACCAAAGATTTTTTACACTTGAGTATGTCTATTCACACGTCTAGAATTTTTTCACTGTTAACGAAGTATGAATGACAAATATTTTTAAATTATACATGATTTATATTTCCCGATAAACATTTATAATAAGCCTATTGTGTGAAAACGAAAACCGTTTCGGAAGTTCTGAAAAAATTGAGGTGGTAATACATTCTCCCATATTTTATATGGGATAATCCGAACGGTACATACAAATAAACTTGCATGTGAAATAGCACTACCATGGGTTTTTACTGACATAATATTCTTTACATTTTAAAAAAATTGTTGCTGACCATATCTATCGTGTTGTATTGCTTCTCCGAGCTGGAATATACAATTTAATCAATTTCAATTTCATAGAATGTCAGAAGGTTTTTGGCGAAATTAATTCGGTGCTATTCAATGTGCGTAACTTTACATCTTGGAACGGCCGAAATCTTCGAAATTCCCAACCTGAATTTTCAACTTAATCTAGTCTTAAACTTACAGAACTAAATAGTTACATTTATCACTCTCGTAAACACCATTGCTAGTACCCCCACACAGCATTACATCAGCATAATATACTGATGATTCACAGATGCTTAGCCGTGAAATTAATAATTATTTGTGCATTATAAATGAACAATAATTCGCATCTTGCTAGTAAGAATGTTAGCCTGGGCCCTCTTCGTTGGTCTGCCCAATACGAGAAACTCAAAGCACTTTCACGAAACCCGCAAATTACGAGTAATAAATACACACAAACCATCACTGTAACGGCAAGGTGTTCTCCCAAAATGACATGACGAAGCTCTTAAACAGAATTATTTCGAAAATGAGAGCTAAGCCACAAATGGAAGTAAAATTAATTTATTACAGAATTAAGAAATTGAAAACCGGTGGGTTTAATACCATCAATGATTTGCCAGACAAATAAATTATACAAAAAAAATTTAAATGAAAAACTAAGCATGCCTGGAAGTATACAGTTAATATAAAGCAAGTATGTACAAAATTGCTTTGTTGAAACAAACATGAAGCATGCATAACGAAAAATGCAATATAACCGTACCTAATCGAAATACAATATATGCCAAGAAGCCTGTAAAAAGGGGACACACTACCCGAAAAGTTTACTCTAAGAATTACAGAAGCACTGACTTCTCGGGTAACTAATACAAAATTAGCTACTTGTTTGTGCTATAAAGCGCCTGCTAAATAGAAATGTAAAGGATAGGTACCGTGCAATCGTATAGTTCAACATTATTTATTTATACAAATTCTATAGCTCCTCAGTGCTCTATGTAAGACGGACCAGCCGATTACTAAGAAAGCGAATTCAAGAATATTTTAGACATAGGGGAGAACGTTTTCGCACTATCTGAACACACTGTTTACAAAATTACACTTTAAATAAAGCGGAATTCTAAGTGTTTTTTAAGCTAAAAACGAAAATGAATAGTGTACAGATGAGGCTGTTTTATGCAGCGTTCTTCATCCCAAGCCAAATGAAAGAAGTTCATACATGTTTTAATTATAAACTGGTCATTGTTTACTCGTGTGTGTGTGCGTGCGTGTGTACGCGTGTTCCTCAGCACGTGCGTTTTCCGCTTCCTGTTCTTTGTTGTATTATGTGGGTTTAATCCAACTTTATCCTCCTTAATTTAAGTGTGATTATATAAAGTACCAGATGTTACAGTCGAATTGAGTTTATGCCAAATGTAAATGACTTTATTTAACTTTTATTTAAATCAAGTTTGCGAGCTTGAAGTAAACACCAATTCCTTTGTATTTACCAGTCGTCGAACAACATAACAAAACTACCGCCAGCCGCAACGCACTGACGCGTTTCGACCTTCCATGATCATCATCAGAGTACGACGGCAAACTGACTATCGAGGATCAAACCGCATTGAATATATATGGAAATAAAATTTAAATATGCGGCTCTCACCTCTAGCAGTCTTGCATACATTGAACTTGACTGGCGGTAGTTTAACATTTATATAATTAAATGAACATTGGTTGTGCGGGCGGTGATAACAATTACTCTAATCAAGGTTGCGATCTTGATATAAACACCTGACTCATTATGTACACAAATTTTGCAGTATAAACTAAATATTATATAGTATAGAAAAGACAATTCATGCAGATGACCGATTTCATCCTTATTAGGGACTCATCGTGTACTGTCCGGTATATAAGCGGACAGGCCTCGAACCTGGTCACGTCTTCATCGGAACAGAGCAACAAATTCCGAAGCAGACGTGTCCAGGTTCGAGCCCTGTCTGCGCAAATACCGCACAGTACACGATGAGTACCCAATAAGGACGAAACCGGTCTACTGAATGAGGTGTACATTCCTCCTTTATAATAAGTGTATACTTCCACGCATTATTTATTTCTCAATTAAAATTAAAAATGAATAATAATGACTGAACTAAAAATTATACATATATACATATATTTAGACTCATGATATATATATATATATATATATATATATATATATATATATATGGTAAGCTCTCCAAAGCCTAGGGCAACCAGACGTTAATGCTAAGTTCTACCAACGATAAAGAAAGGAAAAATGGAGTACACTGTCTAACATAGCTTCTAAGATTTAGAAGATAAACTTAAGACACATTAACTTTATTTTATATTAATTTTTTTAAAGAAAAAAGTAATATGATTTGTGAATTTTACCTAACATCATTGACGAAAATATACAGAAGAGGAGACAAAATAACTTGCTACATGCAATTTAACGTAAATTTATTATACCATTCTTATATAGATAACTTGACGGCTTGGGTACGAATGCTCTACTTGGATAAATCGTTACAAACAAATTTTCACCACTTTAAAATACCACGATTGAAATCTTTTATCGTTCGAGCACATACGTATGCTACATTAATGACAAATTCATGGTTATAATAAAAAAGTAAGATAAAAACTGACTTTTACATCATATAAACATAGCAAACAATCACTGATTGCGCGGGTGGTGATAAATAATATTTACATGAAGGTTGAATGCTTGATTCAAACACTTATTCCAATTGCTTCCGTTACCTTATTGTTGTGTCCACCTATATTGGATGATCCACGTACCTGTATGTCGTCTGTGTTTATTATCAGCGAATCGTCCAGACGAGACTTAATTATGCCTAATTCTGCAGTTAAATTATTCATTTGAGAAGTCAGTCCCTGAATCAACGTTTCCAACCCATCAGAAACCATTGTAAATGTACCACACATGCTTTACTTTTACGCAATTATATATAGAATTTTGCTCGCATAACGAGCATCGATTTAATAAAACAAATTTAAAAATATTATTTAATTTATGTTCACTTCGGCTCGAAGTCTGCTTTTATCATTGGGCTGACTGCTTCATTCATATACGGGCGCTTTTGCGAGGAATTTCTGTTGAAATAATGTCTGCCCTAGATAAGACTCTTTGTTCATTATTTGTCTTAAAGGTGGCTATTGCCACACTTATACTTTAGTTTATTCTGAAAATGAAAATAAAATATTTGTGTTTAAATCAAGCTTCCAACATCGATTTAAATAATCACAAACGAGGTTGTAAAAGTATTCTGGGTGACATTAGAAGAAAAATGCATAATAATGTTTTATGGGTGAGGAAAATATCATTAAAATCATAATGAAGTCAGTTTTCTACATATCAAGTTCAACTGTACAGTATATTCTGTATTCCAGTGATGTACAAAGAGCATACAAAAGAAACCTTATACAGTTTTTGAATTGTAATAAGAATATTTCCAACCAAAAACACAGATTTGAGAAAAACATTTTTTGCGGAACGTTAAAGACGAGTAGCAATCCAGATTGGTTTAGAGAATATAATTTGAGAAAAGATAATCAAATCGTGACGAAGTGAGGAGAAAAAATAGCTCAGGGACAAATGTACGTTTACATTTAGCATGTGACCTTTCAACTCATATTTTAAAATTTAAAGCAATACGAGTGAACAACACCCGGTTTCCATAAATTAGCATTTTGTTGTACAAAATTAGAGATACCTAGTTAAATCTGATTAATTTGTATTGTACCTTTCGAAACTCAAGTCAATATCACATTTCAATGTTACATGTTCTGCTTTACAATGATAGATTCGGAATATTAAGATGTTACAGGCGGTACAAACAAAGAGCCACATGCTGAAATGATTACCCATGAAACATAATATGGTATATAATTAAAAATTAAACACAATGTGCTGCTTCGGCAGCGTATGGAGTGAGTTTTATAACCAGGAACCAAACTCTTCCGGTTGCGAATTCTGATTACTACTGATGAGTGCCAAGGACGAAGCCGGTCTTGTAGATTATTTTTATTGCGAGAATAACCCAATATCGCACCAAAACATGTTGAATCCGTCTGCTAGATCTTCCATTTGGGCTTACAGATCCAGAATTTAGTAGCAAAAATGACTGCCATGCACATGAATTGAATACAGTACCATGTGGTCTAGAGCAACGATACTGAATTAAAATATCGTGACAAATAAATAAATCTATTCAAATAAAGTTTATATATATATATATATATATATATATATATATATATATATATATATATATGCTTTCTGTTCTTTGTAGTAGTTGTTTAGATCATAATACTGTAGCATGACACGTTGACATTACATTAGCTAAACTTGTTTTCTATCAAATATGAGAATTACTAATACCGTTTTGATGTATTAAAATTTGGTGGATTTCCGTCTTTTTGCTATTGTCACAATATGATCTTCATTATACACAACATTTAACTTGAGAAACGAACGAAAGTTTCAAGAGAAATCCTTCACATATTACTCACCTGGCAAGCTTTTATTCTGTATTTAAATCTTCTTCAAATTTTTTTCTGCCAGGAAAATCAAATTTTAGTTAAACCCAAATAACAGTTAGTTGGTAGTAAATTGCAGGAACAACGTAGATTCCGACCATAAATGACTGATCCCTTAGATGATTAGAACCGCAGAAGGAATCGAAAATTTAAATAAAACAATTTAAATCTTCCATGGCAAACTACTTCTATCAATGAAATGAATCAATTCAGACACGTAATCTTTCGTGTAATAAGTGATCTGCTATTAACAATATTCATTTCAGCCGTAGTGACTGGATTTAATGAAGTTTATTGTTTTCCACATAAATAACCATTTTTACGGGTGCTTCTAACCCAAGCATTGTGAACGATCAATTTTTATGAAGTTTAATAGGGTAAAATTTACCCACTTTTTGACGATAACAGTTAAACAAATAAATTCTCAAAGTCAATCGTTAAGCCAAAATATGCCTTCAAGCTTACTTTCGTGCCGAGCTTCGTCCTGGCCGTATCAGTTGATTGCTGTTCAGCCCTTTTAGCATCAAAATGAGATCAGTGAAATAAAAAATGTATAATTTAACAAGATTGATGATAAATACTTTAAATTAATAAGGCAGGACAAATAAATAAAAAACTTTTACAACATTAGTGCTCAACAATGAAACCCACGTAAGGATAAAATAATGTACATTCTTTAGATACTGTTTGTTGCGGAGAACTAATATATAAGCAATTGTGTATTAGGTGTTGCGCACCCAGTAACAAAGTAATTCAACTAGAACAAGAAGGATAAACCAAAGTCAACATGAACGATAGGTATAATTTCATAAGCACATTTGTTTCGTGCTTACTGACAAATTATCAGTAGTGTTCAGAAGTATTCTCTAAATAGAGTTTGTGAGCTTGAAGTAAACACCAATCCTATTGTGTTTAATCAGTCGTGTGACTGATGGTAGTTTTGCTGTTGTTCGACAACTGGTTAAAACAAAGGTATTAATGTTTACCTCGACCTCGCAAACTCGATTTAAAGAAAGGCGCTTAGATTGCAATGTTCTCTCATTTGACTAATTAACCGCCTGATCGATAGGCCTATGTAAGTTGATCGACAACTTGCGCATGTAAATTATGTTTGACGTCAACATTAATGGCTGTTTCTCATTGATTGCTGGTAAAGACCGGAGTGTTACCTTAAATAGCTGCATTAAATATGCGTGTTAATAGAGCTTCAAATTTCTTTTGTGCTGTGCGGAAAACTACATCCCCTTTAAATGCTAAACAGCTTTCATTTCTGTTTCTTTTGACTTCCTCTTTAAATAATTGACTGAATTAGTTCTCTAGGATAGATATTATACATTAAACCGTTTATTGCTTTAGTATATTCGCTGCATATTGAATCCGTATTAATGACAGTATTTAATCCAACTCAATCGCCTTTTCTATTCAAAATATACTATATAAAGTACAAGATGTTGCAGGCGATTTCAAATTTTGGTGAAAAGAAAATACACTTTGTTTGGCTATGTTGCGTGTATATGTTTTAAAATGAATCTATGACTCGAAACACTATTTAATGCTTAATTCAAATTATAAGTGCAAAAATAACTGACTAAACATATATATATATATATATATATATATATATATATATATATCAGAAAATATCTATTGCCTCTAAATATTAAACAATAAATTTCTTAAAGGAGGAGATAACACATTTAACGACAAGGTGTATGTATATTTAATTAAAAAATTAGTGATTGCGCAAGCGGTAATAAAAATTATTTAAATCAAGCTTGCGATTTTAAAATAAACACCAATCTCATTGTGTTTAACCAGTCCAACAACTGACTGATGGCAGTTTGGACGATATTGGACTCGTTAAATGGCATTAGTGCTCATTTACAGCTCAAAACTTGATTTAGAGAACTGTATGTTTACCATTAATAAGATCCGGCTTTTTTCGAGACTACTCAACAGTCAGGGTGTCCATTTGATTAAGTTTATGAGTAATAGTCTGATTTTCAATCTTATACCTAATTCTTGATGTTGATTTATTGCGGATAGATTTGTGAGTGCGTAAACGGATTATTATTATTGTTTTGAAATTCAAGCCTTAATAAAATTCATAGTATTATTGTATTACAAAGTCATGATATATAACTAGTTATTCGTGTAACGGTGTAGTGAGTTTTGGTCATGCTTTGTTTTTGTTGGCTACTGCACGTACAAATGTTTTTCTCCGTATGTTTTCTTTCATTTCACACTGTTTACGAGTACTATTTTATCACCCACGTAGTAGCACAGGGTATGCAGATTGCAGTGTTGATCGCTGTCCCTGTTACTGATGCCGTTTTGCTAAGAATTACTCTGAGCAGATGTAAGATTTCAAAATCAGACCACGTCCGATTCGTATAACAAACTTCCAATCTCAATAACTGCACGGCGACTAAATCGAATAGCTAGGACGAATTTCCCCAGTTAAAAAACCAAAATCGCATTCAGCAAACAGAGAATCATGGGTCCGGACACCCAGAATAAATTGCCAACAGAATTTACTGTATAATTTTTTTTAAAAAAAGGTCGAGCACCGTCAGGAAAACAAGCTATTTCTGAGCATATACTTGAATCGGGGCACCCAGTCAATTTAAAGAATCAAACCCTTTCTCATCCACGTAATTAAATGTAAACCAAGCATGTGTACAAATGAAAGAAAGTAATGTGAATTTGGGCATGCAAGAATAACTGTCTTGCTAATTACTTCAGATAGTCGTATGTTCCGCAGAGAAAGTGCACATTCAGGACGGTGTCCAGATAATGCCAAAAATTGGCACTATAGCTAATTTTAATTCGAAGCCTAAGATTGTGCTGAGCAGCGCAGTGTTGTTTTCATTCGACATTTCTGTAGCTGCAAGTCTTACAAATAAATTTTCAATCACATTCTTCTTTCTTCAAATAAAAAACCAAAATCAACAAATAAGGCATATCACTGTCCTTCAATTATGCTATACAGAATAAACGATAACTATAGCGACTTTCGCCTGAACAGTCTTGCGACCAAATGCCTTTATTAGGTTTGATTTCGATCACAGGAAACAGCAACAGGTATCGTTAATGAAAGGTGACATGCAACAACCCTGGACTAGTCGGCCGCACTTCGATATGCCTATCCGATTGCGGCTAGTGAGGAAACGCAATTTTTATTATTAAGACAATACATCAGAAGGTAGTCTTTGCATCATGCACGACAGGTCAAACATATCCAAGAACTTAATGGTGTTCATAACTGTGGTGATCTAGATCAATGTTTGCCTGTTTAATTCTGACCCTGCTCCTTAACCGTAGTAACCAATTCTATGATCGACATCAAGCAGAAACATTACTTAAAAGTCATTCGCTCAAACAGCTATATCACTGGAACTAACTTGAACCTGAGCATAAGTTTATCAGTAGAAGCCAGAGCGTCACGTTTCGTTGTTCTTATATTCACACATGTACGTAATAGTATGAATTAAAACAATAAGGGAAATGGCTATGAATAAACGTATATACCAGGCGATTAGCAAATTTATTTGCGATCAGATTATAGAAAGTAAAGCGGACTCAACAAAAAGAAAACACGTAATATTAAAAAAATAAAGTGGGCACTAATAACACCTAAAAGAGAAATCGAACTAATGAACGCACGTTGCAAATCCAATAAAGTCCTCATGATTTGTGTTCATATAGGACATTTGAAGATCCACAAGCAAACAAATTTGATCTTTCGCGGTGATTTCGCGCTCACGAATTCGTTGGTTCACGATGCGCTCGGTCTCTTCCCGAAGACGTGGAAAATTCTCCATCTATAAGAACACGAAAAAGAAACGCCAAATGCCGATAGAATGCAAGAGAGATAAATTCAGATTCAGAAGTCTATATCATAGATTTTATACCGCCTGGTTTAAAAACCAAAGCTTCTTCGTGGAAAATGAGTATGTTAAAGTATAGTAGGACATATTTTCCGCGATTTATGGACAGCCATTGGCATTTATTTATTTAAATAAAATTTCAAACATGATAAGCAGCAATACCACTTTAACCAACAGCACTCGATACAAATGTGACATCAATCTCACGCACTAACGCTTTTTAACATCCTTGGTCATTAATAGAGCACAAAGTAAAACTGAATTATAGGACTGAAAAATTATTGATTCAAAATTAAATGAGCTCTCAACTCCATTAGTAGCACAAATATTATACTTGAGCAAAACATTTAAGTTACATATACAAAATTCATTAGTTATCAAATTTAGCGCCATTAATTTCGTGGGGGTGATAACAATCCATGAACTTTAGATAAGCACCAACTTCATTTCAACTGGAAGAGATTTGTATATATTTGAAATTTTTGCTTATATTTGCTCGTATCTTCATTTCAAACTTTGCACATAATGAAACAAAATAAAATTAAAGTATATGCTATCCAAAATATTGACTAGCCCACCATTTTAGGGAATTACACAGAAAAAAGGAAAGTTCCAAACAACGCACCCCAAATAATAATTTTTAACATGCCGCACTGTATTCACATTAATAAAATAGAACCGACTATGGAAAAAATCCTCTGAAACCAAGCATCAACGAAAGAGTATTAGAGATGATCTGTTCTCTCATCCAGCACCAGATTGGCATAAGAAACAAGGTGGGAAGATTATACCTGATCTGAGTTTTGACTTACGCAGTTATAAATGTTCCAGTAGTCTTGTTTCTTTACCAATATATTTTGGCTGAATTTATTGGCAGCCTACTTTAGTTGGTCCATCATCACTAGTTTAACAAATTGGCGTAAGAAACAAGGCGGGCAGATGTTGACATGGCAGACACAATTGAAGTCACTTACATCCAAATTGGGTAATATAGGACCCACACACCTGCCAGGATGGGGTCCTCGTGCACATCATAGCTCTTGGTTAAATATGGCGATATGGCATCGAACCGAGCTCAGTGGCGACCTTGTTGCAAGATGTCTAGTAGAATCATCTTCGTAACTTTCTTTTCTCAGTAGGGAAAAGTTAGCTGCGAGGTATGATACGGTGAAATCTGCAAGGAAGCCGTGTTGCTCATGTTGCCTTGTCCGAATGCTAACTTGGCCATAATGGTGTTGTGGAGAGATTTAGTTTGCCTTATTTCTGTGAGTTATCCTGATAAATTTACTCATAGTAGCAAAGTATTCCTTCTCTCTCTGCCTCTCTCTCGTAAATCTCATTAATAATTTGTCTAAATTATTATTTCTGTTGTTATTTATATTTTTCACTCCTTATGGTTATATGGCAGTGAAACATTAGTCTTTTTTTACCTGATTATCGGGTTGCGATCCGATTTGTTTGCATCCGCTGTCTTCCTGATTTTACCTCCAAAATTTTCGATTACCAGATACGGTTATCTTTTTCAATGGAAAGCTCAACATAATAAGTTGACAATCAATATGGCAAGTGGAAATATTAGTTTAAACTGCCCCACTTATACTTGTTGTTAGATCTCTTAAGCATAAAATGCTAGGAGAATGTATGTGAAATTGGTTTCTGTATATGTCTGCATGTGTACACGCTTCGAAATCAGGTAAATGATCTATTCCCTGTCGCGCAACATGTTTCTTTTAAATATTAGTCACTTTTGACTTTTGTATGGCTGGGCATGATGATTATGCTTTAGGCAAACATACTTTCAGGTGTATCCTATATAGAAACTCTACAATTAAAAGTCAAACAAGCCACCAAAACCTGTCATTATATAACATATACCACCTTAACTAGAAAAGTGGTACTGAGCCCCGTCCGCGACAAGACATTGGACAGTACTTGAATATTTCTTAATTAGGAGAAAACCAGTCTATTGGATTAATCGCCTTTGTTACCTGAACCAATACTTGGTTTATACTGACAAATTTATATATAATGGGATTGGTATTAATATCAACCTCGCAATCTTGACCTAATTAAGATATTTCACCCTTCATTTCCATTTCCCACAAAAATATCTCCAACCAACCCTATATCGTCTATTTTTAAACATTAATGGAATTTATTATCTGGCGAATAATTTTGGCTGTAAGTATACTTGATCTTCTCAATTAATGTAATCATCCTGAATTGAAATAAACATCAATGGAATTTTAATCAATCACGTAGCAGTGAAGTGCATGTCGTGGCGTTTCTAATTTTCTTCTTCAATAGAGCAGAATGGAAAGGAGAATTACGATGATCAAACCAAGAAATATTTTTAAATAGAGGAGATGTGACTCGCAGTATTTCCAATACAGCAGTTTTGTACTGTTTCAATATAAAATATCAAGTTCGTCGCCGTTTTTAAAGAGTTGAATGTTTATTAGTCCAGGTTCAAAGGACAACGAATATACAAAGACAATAAGCGATTTGATGTCTAATGGCTATCCTAGACAATAAATTGTAACAATTAAAGTAAAGAGAAGGTGAACAGAAACAGACGTATTTCGGACCAGAAAAGAAAGCAGTCTACCTGAACATGCCACTTAAGAGGGAAGCAGTTTCCCGAACACAAAAGATAATTGAAGCGGCATTAACACACACATTTAATGCAGCTAAACTAGGAGTGTTATTTAAGATACACGCTTTCCTTTACCCGCAATCAAAGAGAAACAGCTGTTAATGTCGACATCAAATATTATTTACCTCTACACATGCACAAGTTTTCGATAAACTTACGTAAGCCAATCGACCAGAAGGTTAATTACAAGAATGAGAGAACATTGCAAATTAATCGCCTGTTTTAAATTAAATGATAAATACAAGTCTATAATTGAGCAACACCGTCGAAACCTCACATATATGCTCTCCAGACGTAGCATTTAATATCATTATTAAATACAATAACAGAAGGGAGTTAGCATGTATGTATGTTTGTTCACATATGAATGTGTGTATGTATGCATGTATGGATGGAAAAATGTATGCAATCTGGATGTATGTCAAATTGCGTTGCGATGGCTGTAGTTTTGTTATGTTGTTCTACGACTGGTTAAATACAATGGGAGTTGTGTTTACTTCAAGCTCGCAAACCTGATCTAAAGAATTTGAAAGGTATTTCTGTATATGTAAATTGATTATATCATAACTTATACAGTATATAGTTTATTTACGAATAGAGATAAGGGTCTTATTCGAGCATTGTTATTATTGATCAACACATGATACAAAGTAAGCTAGACATTTTGGTGCAGAAAATTTTGAATGTCATAATGTACTGCTCCACGAATCAGTTTTCTTATGAAGGATTGGAACCAAGCTGTAACCCATACTTAATACAGTAACGCTTACGAAATTAATATAATGTTGAATTTAATGTTGAATGTATCAAATATTAATGCTGAAATATAAAAATGGCGCTCGATTTATTCAATGGAAGCTCTACTATACCAACTTCAGGTTACATTGAATGAAGATTGTTTTTGCGAACCTGGAATAATTGAAATTACCTGATCTGCGTTTTGAATAACGCAGCTTTCGTTTTTCCAGGACTTTTCTTCTCTTGAAACATTTCGGCTAAACTAATCGATAGCCTTCATCAGTCGCAATATACCTCACAAGTTTAACAAACGTAACTAATGAAACAAACGCGTTATTTCCTCTAGCCATCATATTTATACTTAAGACTGACCTTTCATTAGATATTCGCGTGTCACATGTGTGGTCACATGAAAGATCAGTCTGAAGTATAAATATGATGGCTAGAGGAAACAACGCGCTAGCTTCATTAGTTTCGTTTGTTAAACTTGTGAGGTATATTGCGACTGATGAAGGCTATTGATAAGTTTAGCCGAAACATTTCAAGAGAAGAAAACTACTGGAACAATGAAAGCTTCGTTAGTCAAAACGCAGATCAGGTAATTACAGGTTAAATTTATTCAAGTGTATTCTTTACTAGTGGACCAAAGAAAATTATATGGCCTCATCAATTGAGAAGTATCCATTAAAAAGTGACTCGAATACAATGAAATTAGAACATGTCTTCGAAACAAGCAAACTCCAAAAGCCCACACACTCTAAAGGTGATAGTTACTAAACTAGACTTTGGCACACGCAGGAAATTGCAAACCAGTATAGCTAATTTAGCATCACAAGTGACATGTGTATAAAAGCTTAGCGACATACGACGGTATATTTAAAACAACTGGAACTAAAGTCATCAATTATTAAAATCATCACATACGTATAATCTACTCATGCTTCGGTGTTGCACCATATAATATTAGCGCAATCATGCGGGAGTTGTAAAGCAGTATTAGAAAGCACATACCAAATAATCTTATAAGGAAAATGTCTATAACATTAGATATATATATATATATATATATATATATATATATATATATATATATATATATATATATATAGGCAACGTTGCTGGATTTGTATATAGATTATTATGTTCCTATGAATTGAACAACGTAGACAAAATCTGCTAATACGACTGTTGATTTCATTTAGAGTATCCACGGCTTACTTTCGTGAGTATTAGATTTACGCTATCAAATTCGAAGTACGCAACGAGTTCGTCTTCGTGATGGCTGGGTGCCGTTTCGTTCATTTTATCCGAAGGCATTCACACCATTCGTTATAACCCCCGGGAAGTGAGGTACGAAGATTAGATCGTACCTAAGTTCCAGTGGAAATAGGGATCAATCGGATTTTTGCGATAGAACGTGAGTACTCTAAATTTGACAATCGCACTGCGCAACCTATTAGAGCATCATTCAAGACTATGGTTCCATCTTTATGTGAAAAATCCACAGAGCTTAAGACTGCTAGACGAGTGTAATTACACAACCTTTGGATTCATTGATGTACATTTGATTTAAAATTAATAAAGCACACACAAACCGGATATAGATACAGAAATTAAGAAGCTAAGTGTATGAACGATCTTGCTTAAACTTTATAAAAAAATAGGGGTACTTTTTAGCAATTATTTATTGCGCGGGTGGTGATAACAACTCTGTAAAAACCCAGTTTGTGGACTTAAAATAAATGCCGTATATATATTATATAGTGTGAGTTAGCATTTAAGTCGTATTGTCGTTGACTTCAGATTATGTTAGCTTCACTATTACAGGTTTACACATTCGTCATATAGTGTGAGTTAGCATTGAAGTCGTATTGTCGTTGACTTCAGATTATGTTAGCTTCACTATTACAGGTTTACACATTCGTCTAGGAGATTGTACCGTCCTATTATTCCACATTCTTCTACCAAATATATAGTGGTTAAAGGGCGTAATACCGGCTCCTACTGATGAGTCGCCAGTAAGCACGAAACGAATGTGCATGAGATTATACTTTCCGTTCATGCTGCCTTTGGTTTATCCTTCTGGTCACAACTGAACTAATTTGTTACTAGGTTCGCAAAACCTAATACATACTTGCATATATATTAGTTCTTCGCAACAAACAGTATTTAACTGTAATATATTGAATTGAATGATGTCATGCTTACCGCGAAATGTGATAACTGATATAGATGAAGGCCAGAGTGTATGGTTTAACTGGAGTAACAGGTGTTCGGAAATTGTTGTAATTCTCATTTTGGGTGAACTTTAGCATAAATTTATATCCATCAGGTTGGTATCGTGTACTGACTCGGAAACCATAATGTTAGTATGCGGTACTCATCGATTTCAAAAAAGGTATCAGTTACTAACACAATGGCCATAGTGTTAGTATCCTTTACAGACTCCGTATATATATTATATAGTGTGAGTTAGCATTTAAGTCGTATTGTCGTTGACTTCAGATTATGTTAGCTTCACTATTACAGGTTTACACATTCGTCATATAGTGTGAGTTAGCATTGAAGTCGTATTGACGTTGACTTCAGATTATGTTAGCTTCACTATTACAGGTTTACACATTCGTCTAGGAGATTGTACCGTCCTATTATTCCACATTCTTCTACCAAATATATAGTGGTTAAAGGGCGTAATACCGGCTCCTACTGATGAGTCGCCAGTAAGCACGAAACGAATGTGCATGAGATTATACTTTCCGTTCATGCTGCCTTTGGTTTGTCCTTCTGGACACAACTGAAATAATTTGTTACTAGGTTCGCAAAACCTAATACATACTTGCATATATATTAGTTCTTCGCAACATCAGTATTTAAATGCCAATACTAGTCTGGCCAAACAACCGCACAGCAAATAATGCGAATGAGTAGTTTAGATATGACAGCGACTGGATAACCACTTTTTTGTTAACATATATATATATATATATATATATATATATATATATATATATATATATATAATTTATCAACCATATAAAACTCATCTCAAATGATTGAGTATAGTTTTACAGATATTTCATTTTTTAAATATCATTAAAATGTAATCTAATTTTTATCGCAAAGCCTATTTAAAAATTAAATACAAATTAATCGATTATTTTAACAACTAAAAAGCTAGTTAAATAATAATTCTGTATTCAAAGAAAGCAACTATAGAATCGACTTCTCCAGTTAAAGGTCAATTCTCGGCACAAAAATATAATGCTAATCTTGAACGTTTGCAAGTTTTTCGTCTGAAAGTTAGAAATATTCGTCTGTTAGTCGGCTTGTATATGAATGAAACATTGTATCGAAACAGAGGCCTACTCGGGTGCCTGTTTGTTTGACTTACTTTTGAGGTGCAGAGATGAACAACTTCAGTGAGACGAGCGACAACGAGATCGACACACTTTAGAGACGGTACCTTCATCTTGCCAATTTGCTGACGAACAATCGTCTCAAAAGCCAAGTCCGGAGTGAACATTCCAGTACTTCAATTAAAAAATTAAAAAGATAAAATGCACGAACAAGGTTTTATTTATAATAGATCCTGCGATTTTGTTTTAATAACGAAAGGAAATGCAAAAATGCATAAATAAACATCAGCCGGTCGCAGAGAGGGTTTCGATAGAACCTCGGTGATTTGACAGAATAATGTATTTCCACTGGTAATCTCGAAGAATAAAATGCATCAGGGAATCCACAATATAAAGCACGACAAAAACTGTTAAGGTAACAGAAAAGGTAGCATCGCTAGATAACTGTGTTTTACCTTCTTTGAAACTAGCACAGCTACTGATAAAAGTGTTCTTCAGATTAGACTGCAGTGCATTTATTTAAAAGAACGATACTTTGCTCTATTTTCTGCCTGTAACGTGCTTGTCAACGCTGTTGATTCGACTGGTCAGAACCAAAATAAAAAATAAAACTCAGTTGTGTAATAGGTGTTGCGCACCTCGTAACAAATTAGTCAAAACATAACAAGGATAATCCAAAGTCAGTATGAACGGAAAGTATTATCTTATGTGCACATTCGTTTCGTACTTACCAGTTGTATACGCCCTTTACCCACTATATATTTTGGCGATGAATGTGGGACAATTGGACGGCCATATTTGATTAATTTTTTATTAGGTGCGCAACACTTAATACAAAATTGAATATATATTAATTTTCGACAACAAGTGGTATCTAATTAAATGCATTATTTCCTCAATGCATATATGAGTAAAGACTAGGCAAGAATTGGAAGGCATCCACTATACGAAATATTTGCTTCTTTGTTTGTAAATCATATTCTGCTGGAACCGCGGAAAAAATTGAAGCAAATCATGCAGTGATTACTGAATTAATATATTATCAATATAGTTATTGAAACGTAAGGAACTCTTATGATAAATGTAAAAACTTTCTCAGTCTGTAATTAGCCAATGACATGAAATCAGAAAGAAAAGAACAGCATAACACGTCATTAAACAAAAAATGATTGCACAATTACTGATAACAACTAATTAAACCAAATATTCAAGCTTTAATTAAGCACAAATGCCATTTCATTTAACGGGGTGAACAACAGAAAAAATAAAGATAGCAACATGTGATGAGACGTTTCGACGTTTCATACCAATCATATTAGGTCAAAAGCAAACCGAAAAACTGGGGTTAAACAACAATGCATAGATAAATGCAACAAACAGTATTTAACTGTAATATATTGCTTCCCTACTACCAGAAGAATAAAACAAGACATGAATGCAAAGAAAAATCTCATGTACATACATGTAAATATACATTCATAAGCGTATAAGTAGATGCTTAAACGCATACATCTATTCAGATATATAAATGCATAATTAGAGCCAGTAAACAAAGATGTGATAGAACCACATTTCCATTGGGACATTTACAAGCCCAGCCCGATCGAAGACAAAAAGGAAATGGAAATTGTGATCAATCGAATCTTTGTGAAACTGTTTTTGCAAAGCTAGAAACCGCGTACGCAAAACACGACATTAGAAAAAAACAAATTTTATCAGGTATAAGAAACATTTCTTTCGCAAAGTCTCCTCAAATATCTACTAATGAACATATCTTTATATATAATTTGGAAAGCAAAACAAGATAAAGATACGTAAACAGAGAGTGTGAAAAAACAGAAACTTGGCTGGTTTATGTATATATACTGTTTTATGTATCATATACTGGCAACGGGGCACCCTGTCAATTCGACCAATTTCACAATTCCACATAAAGCAAAATCAGAAAAATTATTATTCATCTACGAAGCCCTTTACATAAAACAACAAGCACCTGACCTTAATATTCAAAAGTTTCATCAACATGATATTCTTATCGACTGGCCAAGAATAACAAAATTCAACAACAAACTACTAGTATCCAGCCAAGAAAAAACAGGCCCTAGACTAGAATCAACAAACGTACAATCGGATTGGCAACAAACTGAAGTGGAAATAACAGAGGCGCATACGATGACAGAAGTCTCCAAACAATGTGAGCGTTTAACACTGCAATCAACACTGGCGTTGTTACCACGTGAAAACTTTGCGCAAAGAAGTGAAACGATCAACTATACTGGGAAAAATAGCACTTGTATATGTAACAGTGAACAATGCGCACAAATGGTTAATTCTCAAGCTATCAAAACAATAATGACAAGATCTCAGACATCACTTCGCAATACTGCGAGAATGACCTTTACATGCAAACACGCATACACACAAACACAAACGCATACACACTCACCAACTAGTCAAAACAAGAAACAGCAGTAAAAACGAGTCAGATTTGTTACCACTAGCATAATCAATTGAAAACCCAAAATGTATAAATATGTATGATTGTATAAGAGATGATTAGTATTCACGAAATAAATGGCCTTTATCCACTTCGTTATTTGTGTTTTCCTAATTATAAGAATAATGTGTTAAATTAAAAAGGAATGGACATTATAAAGAATATATATATTGGAAAGCAAAACAAGATAGAAATATGCGAACGGCAAGTGTGTGAAAACGGAAACCAATCAATTGTGTGCGTCACATCCAGTTCAAGCTCAATGCATTGAGCTTGAACTGTATTCTACCGATATTAGTTCTTCCTAACATTTATTCATATATATATATATATATATATATATATATATATATATATATATATATATATATATATATATCATGTATGTGCGTTAGCATATATATTGAATAATATATTTCAGCAATATTTATCGTAGAAATTTATTAAAAAATGCTTGGCACCGTCAGGAAAATCAGCTATTGCCGATCATATATTGGAAACGGAGCAACCAGCCAATTTGTGCAATTTCTAAATTCGACACAAAGCAAAATCAGAAAATGTATTATATGTGTGTGAAGCTCTCTATATAAAATAAAAAGCGTCCAATCTGAACAGTCACACGGTACATTAACATAGTTTAATCGACCGGCCACCGATCACAAAACCAAACACCAATTTATTATCATTCAGGCAAGTCCAAAAACCCAGTAGAACATTTAGATAATTAAACGTACATTAGTTGCGAGGGTAGTGTTAATAATTACTTTTCATCAAGGTTGCAATCTTGATATGAACACCTGCCTCGCTATACAGACACAAATATGAGGCACGCGCACATACATAAGGGCCAACTTGAAAGCAGAAATAATAAATTCATAAATACGTACATACCATGGATTTATTATATTTACAAAAATTATATATATATATATATATATATATATATATATATAAAACAACAAGCACCTGACCTTAATATTCAAAAGTTTCATCAACATGATATTCTTATCGACTGGCCAAGAATAACAAAACTCAACAACAATCTACTAGTATCCAGCCAAGAACAAACAGGCCCTCGACTAGAATCAACAAACGTACAATCGGATTGGCAACAAACTGAAGTGGAAATAACAGAGGCGCATACGATGACAGAAGTCTCCAAACAATGTGAGCGTTTAACACTGCAATCCACACTGGCGTTGTTACCACGTGAAAACGACAACTTTGCGCAACGAGGTGAAACGATCAACTATACTGGGAAAAATAGCACTTGTATATGTAACAGTGAACAATGCGCACAAATGGTTAATTCTCAAGCTATCAAAACAATAATGACCAGATCTCAGACATCACTTTGCAATACTGCGAGAATGACCTTTACATGCAAACACGCATACACACAAACACAAACGCATACACACTCACCAACTAGCCAAAACAAGAAACAGCAGTAAAAACGAGTCAGATTTGTTACCACTAGCATAATAAATTGAAAACCCAAAATGTATAAATATGTATGATTGTATAAGAGATGATTAGTATTCACGAAATAAATGGCCTTTATCCACTTTGTTATTTGTGTTTTCCTAATTATAAGAATATATATATATATATATATATATATATATATATATATATATATATATATATATATATATATATATATATATGCATATATACCTGCATACGTACATGTATATATACATGCGGTAAATAAATAAACGAAGACATACATACATATATGCAAATATAAATACATGATAAACACATACATGCATTCACGCATGCATTCACACACACCACACACCGAAACACCAATATTCATAAGCTTAGAAATATGAATAGACATAAACAAATATTACTGTGTACAAGCATATATACCTGCACCAATGTATACATGCATGCATTATAAATAATAGTTAGTTTGCATTTAGTGCATCTGTTTCATCAGTTAATTTATCAGGGATAAGCCAAAACTCTAATAGATAAAGCGATTGTGAGAAATATAAAATTAAAAGACATCCTTGAAAATTTTGCAAAAATCAGGGTCTTACCTGGTTTGGGTTGTGACTAAGAAGCATTGTTCTCAGTTGGAATCTTTACTGGAAATATTTAATTACATTAGGGGTAACCTTCATCGGTCCACTATTTATCACAATTCTGAGGTACAAACTGGTAAAGCAAGTTTGATATTTGCTATAATAGTTTCATTTATACTTCTGATTGGTTAGTCTCATAATAGCTTATCTAGTAAAACAATTGTTAGCTATGATTAAACTAACCGTTCAAAGGTATAAATTTAAACGATTATACGAGATATCATGGTTGCTCAATAAGTTCTTTCACAAAAAACGAATAAAATTGGAACAGTCATGTACTAGTCACAAAGCAGATCAGGCAATTATGCAATATTCAGTTTCGCTTAAAAAAATATCGGGATATTTATATCAGTATTTCACATTTAATGAGTTAAAATCATTACTTCTGACATTTGGTTTCTTGTTTAATTACAGAACACATTTCAAAAGAATATTATAACAACGATTAATAAATAAACCTACCGAATACCGTGGATATTCCGGATTGCATAGCTGATCTCTTTGCGCAGCGATTCCTCGTCAGTTTGAATCTACAGTTTACACGGAGATTGACACAAACATAATTATTTCGCAAGTAGGAGATGAGCCAAGTTAGAATATGTTTACTTTACAGACAAACAACACATAAATACATTAGCATTTAAGAAAAATTACTCTATCATATTATTAAAAAATAATCATATTTATATAGGAGCCGTAGCGATGAAATATCAATTATTAAATTCTGTTGCATAGTTGTCTATGGTGATGAAAAGATTTAAAATTATCCTAGACCAATGCAGGGCTCATAATATATAACCTAGATATTTTCTTGTTGATTTTATGATCTGCCGCCTAAAACTGACAGGAACATCGTGCTTTGATGCCATAATGGCCAATATCCTTCCCTAGATGAATCCTGCATTTCGCATATGGCACACCAATTTTATACTACATTAACTGCGCAAAAACCGAATACAAGGTTTCACACAAAGTAAAATGGCTGAATATCAAAATTACCAGCAAGAATGCTGTAAATGCCGATACTGTTACCTATAGACCAACAGTTGTTAGATTGGAAATTTCTGAATACTAACTTGCATTACAGTCAAACTTATGTGAATTAGACGCATTAATGAAATTAATAAAATTTCCCGACTAGATAACAAAGTATGATAATATATACATATATATAACAGTCAACTCTTGTTTTCACAAGAGAGCATAATTTTCTGATGAATTGAAGATAAATGTCTAGTAAACGATTAAAAAACCGAAATCGATTTAAAAGTTTTTGGATCATAAGGGTGATTTGAACTCAGTTCTATCTTAATTAATCACATTTTGAACTTTGGCCAAAAAATGTTATCTAGATTGAAACAAATATTCTAATGCTCACAATGCTAACTAGAAACACTGGTTTTATAAAGCCAGTGAAATATAATTGCCAGAAAATTTAAACCGTAAAACTCAGCGAAATCTCTCAGTAAGAAATAGACACAGCGGCAACCAGCTCATAGATCAGCCAATCGAATCCAACCTCTTTAAGGATTAAGCAGTCGAGTCTTAAGGTTCACTACAGCCTTAGTTAAACGCTTAAGAAAACTAAGCTATTACATAACAACAACGGTACGAATCGCTGTTATTTATCAACTTTTAAGGAAACAGACATTGCACATTCAAAATTAGCTGATGTCGCAGTAATAAAAATGCAAATCTCATAGCTACAATATTAGTAAAAGAAGGGAGAAAGAGAGAGGTGCTAGCTGAGTGAATTCAGTTTTTTAACGTGCCGTAATTGGTTGTGGGTATTGTATTTAAGTTTTGTTGGCATATCTTCTGTTTGTTGAATAAGTAAGTCTTTCTGTTCTTTAAGTAAGCACCAATCCCATTGTATTTAACCAGTCCCTGAACAACAATGTATGCATGACTACTAGAGGTGAGAGACACATCCAAATTTTGCTTTCCATATATATATATATATATATATATATATATATATATATATATATATATATATATGCAATGCCGTTTGATCCTCGCTAGTCAGGTTGCTGTCGTAATCTGATTATGATCATGAAAGGTTGTAACGCGTCAGTGCGTTGCGACTAGCGATAGTTTTGTTATGTTGTTCGATGAATGGTTAAATACAATGGGATTGGTGTTTACTTCAAACACGCAAACTTGATTTAAAGAATTGTTACCATCACTCGCGCAATCAATTATTGTTTAATTGTATTGTCTGTAGTAGTGCAGCTAGAAAGAGTTGACCGCCTGGCCAGGTCAGTGTATAGTTAATAAATGTCTAGCTGACTAAATGAAGGTGAAATTAACGACAAAAACGTTGTCTAACACTGGAACTAATCTAAAAAGGCGCAGAATGACTTTTACCAGTACAAGTAAAGGTCGCTGACTCTTGACATAAAGTAACGGAACAGTTTCGTCCGGCACAGCATTTTTAAGCATAGCTCACCATAGCAACATGTGTAACACAGAAACAAAGGAGACTGGGGTCTAAAATGCAAAGATGAAGGGGAGTAAAACTGTACGGATATTTTTCATTCATACATCCTATGATAATACGTACTGATTATAATCTGTCCAAATTCAAGTACCATAAATAAGAGTTCTGCTGACAGAATTTTGCATGCCGTTTTTATAGTACATCTTGTTTCGAAATATGTAACCTTATTTTCGAATTTCAACTAGTAACTATCGTAAGGACAATTGCCAACAGGTATTTATAATTCAATTTAAAGGATGCATTTAACTTGCTATGCTCGTGCACTCTAGTTATTTACCGTCCAGTATGGGGGCACGAAAATGATCGAACATTTAGGCAAATATATGAATAAATAATATTTGCAGTCCACAGTATTGACTGTGTTGCTGCTATAATTCCATGTTAAGTGTTTCTTGAAGGAAGTTATTTGTTGTGAACCTGAATTAATTGAAATTGCCTGATCTGCGTTTTGACTAACACAGCTTTCATTGTTCCAGTAATTTTCTTTTGACAATATATTTCGGCCTAACTTAACGTAAACCTTCATCAGTTGCGTTAGTCAAAACGCAGATCAGGTAATTTCACAGTATCGACTACTTCTCTAATAATGCTGGTAAAGGCTAATATGTTACCCTTAACATGATTAAGTGTGCAACTTGACACTATATCGACCCCCTTTATTATTATATGGGAAACAAACTATGAACAATCGTCGATTAACATAACAAACCTAACGCCAGAATTGGTATCATCATCCGTGCAACCAATGACCGTTTAATCGTCGATTAGTTTGGAATTTAATAGTTCACAGATTAATTATCTTAGCAAAGCCTTTAAGCATAAAAGCATTGTTAGTTCAAATAAATTCGCAAGCTTTGAACTAAATATTCAAAATCATCGATTCTTCAAAAACGGCCGCAAAAACACTACCAATGTGTGTTAAAATAGAACATATTTCACAATGAAGATACCTTGCATGTTTCAGTTTGGTGAATTCACTTTGTAAAAGAACAACAAAGTTAGTTCGTATATAGCACATCAAAGAAATCCATAGGTCTTAATTGCCGTCTTCTGACACAAATACAATATTTAGAGGAAACTTGCCAACACGCAAAATATTAATTGTATTAAATAAAACTTATTCATTTATATGCTCATGAGGAATGTGCAATTAATTATATAAACGAGTTTATACGCAAAGTAGATACTTATTTGATAAAAAATTTGAATTTTTTGAATGAGTGACTGGCTTATAATAATTGATATCGACATGAAATTGCATTATTCGGGTCACATCATCGATATTGTCATCATCATGTACATCAATATCTAAATAATTAGTAACTAATATTTCACCACCATTAAATAAAACTAATTCATCTATATGCTCATGAGGAATGTGCAATTAATTATGTAAACGAGTTTATACGCAAAGTAGATATTTATTTGATAAAAAATTTGAATTTTTTGAATGAGTGACTGGGTAATAATAATTGATATCAACATGAAATTGCATTATTATTCGGGTCACATCATCGATATTGTCAGCATCATGTACATCAATATCTAAATAATTAGTAACTAATGTTTCACTACCATAAAGCCATAAGAAAAATGACAGGCAGTAAATACGAAATTTTGAAAACAGTAAGAAAAATGACAAAAAAAGAATAATCGAGGCAAACAAATTAAAAATAAAAGGATCTAGTTAATATGTGTATACTCTACCTATATAGTACGCATAAGTGAGGCATACTAGACTAGAACGCACCACTATTATGCCCAAGTCAGCTGCAAGGCAACATCAGCAATACAATTCCCTTGCAATTTTCACTATATCAAGCCATAAACACAACAAAACCTAGCAGCAAACTCTGCCAAATACGAAAATAAAGTTAAGAAGATGGCCGCCAAAGAGCTCGACTCGACACCACATTGCATTAGAATTCTAACCAAGAACTATAATGCGCAGGTGGAGTCCATCTTGGCAGGGGAGCGGCTCCTATACTATTAAATTTGAATATAGTTAATTTTAGTTGATATTTGCACCAATGTAACGATGGTTGGGATAATCACGCTCCACTGGGCAATCGAACACACGGCATGAGTAAAACGTAACATATACAATTTAGTTAATGGAGACTTTTTTATAACGAGGAGCACTTTCTGACCGCTCCAATAATACGCCTATGGATGACAAAGTTGCTTAATTGTTGTTGTTAATCTACGTCTTATACTTCTAAAAAACGGTGGTCGAATGCCAGTAAACTGGCCAACAATACAGATGCGTTGTACACACGACATTTAAGGCAGAGTGAGACAATCACATTTCTCAATAAATGGCGAAGGTTGCAGAAATTTACACTATCTTCTGTGATTACAAAATTCACCAATTCAGTCATATTGCCAGGGAAACTGATAGAACCACCAAGATATGTAAACTTATTGACTGTGGCTAATTTCGTTTTGCAGCTACTGAATCGACGAGTGGTGGGTGATCCTGTAGAAGTGCCTTACATTTGGTGGGTGCGAATTTCGTACCGATAGATGGAATAACTATCAATCTATTCAAGATGGCCTGAACAGAAATTCTATTGCCGAATAATAATACAATATCATCTTCTTCATCATCCTCATCATCATCATGTCCAGCCATACAAAAGTCAAAAGTGACTAATGTTTCACCGCCATATAACCATTATGAGTGAAAAAAGTATGCTAATGAATTTAAACAAATTATTAGTGATATTTAAGAGAGAGAGAGAGAGAGAGAGAGAGAGACAGACAGAGAGAGAAGGAATACTTTGCTACTATGAATAAATCTATCAGGATAATTCGCAGAAATGAGGCGAACTAAACCTCTCCACAACACCATTATGGCCAAGTTAGCATTCGGGCAAGGCGACATCAGCAATACAGCTTCCTTGCGGATTTCACCAGATCACATCATAAACAAACCCAACCTCGCAGCTAAATTTGCCCTACTAAGAAAAGAAAGTTACGAAGATGATTTTACTAGACATCCGCAACAAGATCTGCTCTAACCACTGAGCCATCCTGCGGCAGGATGGCTCAGTGGTTAGAGCACCAGATTCCGAAGCAGACGTGCCCAGGTTCGAGTCCTGTCCGCGACAAATTCTGGCCAGTACATGATGACTTCTCAATAAGAACGAAACCGGTCTACTGGATGAATTGCCTTTTCTACACTATACAATTCTTGGTTTATACTGTTTATATCAAGACCGTAAACTTGATTATAATAATAAAATTGAACAGCCTTCATGAAAAACACTGCTGCTAGCAAAGGTTTGTGTTAATTTGATCTAAACCTTAACTCAATCAGAATTGTTAGTGTCGGTTTCGCACATATTTACTAATTTGGTGCGCATACCACGTTTGGACAGAATATAGAATATAACATTACCATCGACAAAGTAAGATGCGCTATTGACGTATAAAAAAATGGCTATTGCGGGACGTCGATATACTTTTCGCTATTCAATAATTTGTCCTCCGTTCAAAATATTATTGATACAACCTCGACCTGACCGGAGACCTACTTATTCTTCTCTATCATGTGACTCACCGTATTTACTAAGACAGCTTACATCACGATGGTTATCACGCAAATTATAATCGACATTTTTGAAGACAGGAAGGTTGACTGATTCACTCAACGCAAGCGGCGCAATCGCACTATTTCATATAGTACAAAATGGATCAGTCAACTCTTTAGAAATTATATCGCTATCAACCGTGAATAAGCTAGGCACCAAATCGTGGGGCCCCGTAAATTTTCGATGTTTGAGAGATAGGATCACATTCCATGCCAATAATTATGATGGATATCGGTTTAATGTCGCACACAGATGATACTAAAATACATAAGTGGATTGGGACTGACGCAAGTGCCAAAGACAATTGATCTTTGAAGTGTTCAGCCTAACTATAATGATGACTCAGTTTTTCGGTTATTTTTTGAATGTTGCTATCATTTACAGCTTCATTAACTTATTTTTTCTCTGAACTGTGGCGCGAATAAGTTAGAACAAACATCGGCTATTATCTAATTCGAACGCTTCTTCCACTTCTTCGGCATATCTGGTTCAAAATAAACCAAAATCGACTGCACAAACAGTCGTATTACAACTCTATGAGTATTATTATAAGGATTACTAGCAGGAATACATCGTCTTGTTTCGAAAATATAAAGACAGATTTTTTAGAGACTCAATAACTATTACTGCAATAGCCTCAAATGCAACATACAGTAGTTCCTTCATTGTGAAGTGTAACTTATCATATTCCGAAGTTAAAATTTTTTACAAAAGACCAGTTACCTCTGATATTAGAATATCCTCATATTATATGAATAAACGGCTGATCTAGTTTGCTTACATTTACTTGAGGTTTATTCTTATATTTTACCGAAAAATGTGATTGCAAATATACAACGGCTAAGTGTTTTGTCCGAGTCGACAAACGTATTCCAAAAGAACGAGTTTTGGATGCAACCACGCTATCAGTGCTGATTGGGGGCTGGATGTCGTTATGTCTTCTTGAACATATTTTGGTGGCCATTAGTGGCCCGTTTGACAAAGCAAAACTCAAAGATGCAGAAGCCTTGAAAACTTCGCAAATTGGGACTATTATTATTTTAATGACCGACAAACCGCAATTCAATCCAGCACATTTTCTACTCTCGCTGCCAAAATCAATAATAAATGGATTAAATGCTCACGGTGTCAAAAAATCATTCTGCCTAGCAAAAGAACTAAGGTGGAGACATACAGTTGATAGCAGAATTGTCTCACATGATGTTTAATCATTTCCAAAAAAATCTACTGCAAATTGGGACTATTATTATTTTAATGACCGACAAACCGCAATTCAATCCAGCACATTTTCTACTCTCGCTGCCAAAATCAATAATAAATGGATTAAATGCTCACGGTGTCAAAAAATCATTCTGCCTAGCAAAAGAACTAAGGTGGAGACATACAGTTGATAGCAGAATTGTCTCACATGATGTTTAATCATTTCCAAAAAAATCTACTGGAAAAAAACAACAGGTATATTGAGCAACTTGGTTAAAATGAAGTTCTTACTTTTTCTCCGAGCAATAATGTTCCCAGCATACCATTACTATAGGTATAAACATGAAATTTATCGAAGGCCACAATTTCTGATATTTCGTTGGGAACCTGAATTGAACCTCTTCTGGCTAATGTATAAAATTTTCACTTTGAGTAAACTAGCCAGAAATATAAAATTAGCCAGTGCGCACTTTGGACAAGATACGTGGGATACGTGTAATTTCCTTCGTTGTTCAGACCAAAAGAATTAGACCTAGCGTAAAAAATCGCCTACTTGGAATCCACTTCAATCGAAAAGAAAATAGTAAAATGACAAGGTCTAAACGTAGAAAATCTATGTTCATCGAACGTTATACACATTAAAGAGAAGTGTAGAAAAACTCCAGGAGAAACTAAACAAAGTACATAGCAAATCAAGTAACGAAGACCTGTGCTAAAAACAAAATCAAGGAAGAACATTGAGACAAAAATTCTTCTAATAAACAATCACTTGAGCTGTGTTCTCAAATCATAACAGACAAGAAGATGACGAAAAATCGCCTTTATAAACTTATCATTTTGAGACGACCTATAATACATAATAATTGAGCACCAGTTAAATCGACCAATAAGAACAAAACCTCCAGTGTAAAGTGGGTGAATTCCAAAGAACACTTGCAAACTCTTACGGTTTCCTACACAGTAACGACGTCTACAGACATGAACAGTAGTAATATACTTGTAATGCAAAAAGAAAACTGACTAACATAATCTAGAAACATTTACCAAAAAATTGATGCAAAAAGAAAAATCCATAATTTTGGAGCA
The DNA here is from genome assembly GCA_029291075.1 of Eudiplozoon nipponicum. Taxonomy (NCBI): domain Eukaryota; kingdom Metazoa; phylum Platyhelminthes; class Monogenea; order Mazocraeidea; family Diplozoidae; genus Eudiplozoon; species Eudiplozoon nipponicum. The sequence continues at coordinate 17,576 of JAQBSW010004396.1, read as the reverse complement.
TAGATCTTAAATTTTCTACGCAGCTCAATTAAAAAATTCTTAGCTCTACGGAGAGCAAAATCAAACAGTCCTTTATATCAAACAACAAGCACTCCATGTGAAAATACAAGTCTTAAAAACATGGTACTGTGTTTGGCAAACCATGAAGCACAATACCCAGCAATAATAATCTAGAGTCAATCAAGCCTGACCACTCATTGGACCAGAATCATCAACCATTTAATCTGACTGGCAACAAATTTGAGTAGAAGCAGCTACTCAAAAAACACTATCATTAGCTAAGCTCGAAACTGTAACAAAACTAGTAATACTGCTGCCGATAGTCTTAATTTTTGACAGATGAACAGAACAATTTAGTTATAGCAGTCAAACTAAAGGAAAAATTATTCGTATATACACCAGCCAAAAAACGATACACCGGCAAGAAGAAAATCCAGGAAATCAATAATAAATTTATCTCACACCGCTTAGTTATATATTGATATTCATCCGTATACGCATACAAGGAAACACAAAAAAATTAAAAAAACTTTTACGACAACTTCAAATAGATAAAAAGAAGAATTGCTTTCAAGCTTCAACTCACACATCAGCAGTCGCAAGAATTGCCTCGACCGAGATTTGAACACGTGAGTACCTTATTCAGAGTCATGCAACTAATCTCCAAGCAATTCTGAATAAATTTGTGCAGAGGATATACCCGTGCGCAAGCATTTAGGTATATGCATTAACTTACTATAATATCTGTAAAAAATAACATAATTTAATATCATTGAATATTTGAATTATAGCCTTGGTGGATTAGCAAACAGACTATTAAAATTACCATAGCTAATTCATATGGAAAGCGTTCGTAAAATAAGCGATTGATCAGAGCCCCTCCAGACAGCGTCTTCGTATCGATCTCGGCTCCACCACCATCAATAGCCTGAGAGAAGTCATTCTCGAAACTTTGTACCGTTCTGTCAGTGTAATCAAATTGTTGACGCGTTCAGGCGAAAGCGTTTGTACGCAAACAAAGTTTAAAAAAATATGAATGAAATTAGCAATTTAAACATACGGAAAATGTTTTTTTTCAAATATCCCCCTTTGGCAGGACACATCCAATGCCGTCACCTCAAATTAGATGCTCGGTATTTATTGAATTAAATCACGGTGACGATGAATTGGTGAAATTTTAGTGTCATATAATCAGACGATAAAAGTTATAATTCCATTTTTGGATATAAATGGATAAACCTATCATTTTAAGGCATTTATAGAAATCATAAATACTAAATAATACACATAAATTTTAACTCTAATCATCTCAGTTGAACGAAGATAGGAAGTTTGGAATCTATAAGTAGGAGGTTGATGTGTAAAAATTTGAGCAGAAATTTCGATGAATGATTACTCTCTCAAAAGAAAAAGATCCTGTCATAGAAGAATTTATAAGAAAAAATTATTTAATATCATAATAAAAACTGCATAAACCATAGGTGAATGAGGGTTGATAGTTATACAAAATTTAGTGCTGAAAGGAAGCAAACCTTTTGGCGATGTAATGTAACATTTCGGTTATTTCGAGCTAAGCACGCTCTTTAAGCTGTCCAATTAATAACGAAATGGAATATATATAATTCAAAACATGTTTGGTGTGTGGTAGGGTGGCTCAGTGGTTAGAGCACCAGATTCAGAACCAGACGTGCCTAGGTTCTAGCCCTGTCCACGGAAGATTCTGCCCAGTACGTGATGAATTCTGAAATAAGGACGAAACCGGTCTACTGAATGAATTGCCATATCCAAACTATATTATACCTAGTTTATACTGACAAATGTATGCACATAAAAGGTCAGGTGTTTAGATAAAGTTCGCAACCTTGATTAAAATTAATTGTTATCATCGCTCGCGAAATCAATTAATGCTCTTTTCAATATCATTTCCCTATATTGCGTGGTGCCTGTTCTACAATGGCAGATTGGTGATGGTTTGTTGGAACTTCAGGTCTAAATTGATGTCGTATAGGTTCCATCGAAAGGAAAGTCTAATCAAGAAACACAAGTTAGTATATAACTGAAAATTTTGTGTAATGTGCGCAGGGTGGCTCAGCGATTATAGCATCAGATTCCAAAGCTGACGTTCCCAAGTTCGAATCCTGTCCGCGGCAAATTCGGGACAGTTTGTGAGGAGTTCCAAATAAGAGTGAAACGGGTCTACGTGATGAATCGCTTTTACAACAATATGAAATGCTTAGTTTATACTGACGAATGTTATCATCACCCGCGCAATCAATGTTCGTTTAATTATAGAAACCACTGAAATCACAAATATAACGATAAAACGTATTGTTATAAATAATAACACCACAATATGTGATCATTCGTCTTCATGTATCAAACAGAAGAGCAAAAATAAATAAGCACGAGAATAGACACGCAAGGAGTTAATTAAACCTACAGACTAAAATAAAGATAAATTGCAGTCTCGCCAGATTTGTTGAAAAAAAATCAACTTAAAAACTCTAGTAATTGCATGTTTTCACCTTCCTATACTATATTGGTATACATTAGGAATTATATATCTAAATACCAGACCAACAGCAACTTGACGCTTGATAGTAAGAAAAAATAGCAGGGAATCTACCCAACTCATTATAGCGAAAATTTTACTGCCTTCATTAACTAATACAAGCTACTTTGGAATCGCTTTGCAGTTTTCAAGTTCAAATTATTTTCCGTCCTCTTTTAGGCTTTTGAGACATTAGGAGATTGAATGCATATTATCGAATGAATCACTTTGTCAGCCAATGGATTGGAACGGTTTAATTTCATCTTCATTACCATAATCATTATAATCATCATGAACGGAAATACCAGTTATTAAAAACTGATGCTCTATGTAGAATTAATAAATTTGTCAAATTGACTGCGGTGACTAGTTTCCATTATATGATCGGAAATAGCTGTTTTCCTGATGGTGCCAAGCTCTTTTTAATCAAATTCTGTGGTAAATATTGCTGGATTCTGTTGATCGACAGTTCCCTCAGAAATTAATTAAAAAAGACTTGGCACCGTCAAGTAAATCAGCTATTTCAAATCATATTTTGGAAACGGGGCACCCAGTATATATGACCAATTTCTAAATTCTACATAAAGCGAAATCAGAAAAATGATTATATATTTATGAAGCACTTTTTATAAAACACCAAACACCTGGCGTAAATATTCAAAAGTTTCAACAACATGATAGTACAATCGACCGGCCACGAATCCCACAATCCAACAACAATTTACTAGTATCCAGGCGAGACCAAACACGCCATCGACCGGACTCAACAAACATTAGATCTGATTGGCACCAAACTGATAGAACTGCCAAGATAAGTAAGCCTGTCAACAATGCCTAGATCGTCATTCTGCAGTAGCGAAGTTGTAGTGAGTGGTGGGTGATCCCGTAAAAGTATCTTACATTTAGAGTGTTCGAACTTCATGCCGAGAGACGGAACAACGTTTGATAATCTATTCCAGTTGGCCTGAGCAGCATCGCGACTGCCAAATAATAGTACGATATCGTCAGCATAGTCAAGATCGACTTATTTACCGCCCGGAAGAAATTCACCACCTGCATCCTGAATGTATAGAAATGTTTTCCAATATACAATAGATTAGAAAATTAAACAAAAGTGAGGAAAGTGGACAGCCTTGACGAACACCACTTCTGGTTATAAAGCTGTGCGTTAATTCGTTTTAGTCCTTAACGCGACCAGAATTATTTGTGTAGAGAGCGCGTATAATATAATATCCACCGAGTCAAATGCATCCTTGATGTCTAGAAAGACGGCTATTGTAGGATGGTGATATGTCTCTTCTCATAAACTTGCGTTAACGTGAAAATATTATCTATATAACCTCTTCCTGAGCGGAATCCGGCCCGTTCTTCTCTAGTGCGTAATTCACTTGAAGCGTGAAGACGACATAGGATAATCGAAGAAAATAACCTAGATACGACCAGAGTCAAGCTTACATCACGATGGTTAAGGTACGAATTACGATTGCATCTTTTAAAGATAGGAATGACGGTCGACTCATTCCAATCAAGTGGTACGGTTTCCTCAATCCATATAGTATAAAAAAGTTTGGTCACTGATCCTATAATTATATCGCCACCATCCTCAAATAATCCTGGAAGCAAATCATCGGGGGCCTGGGGCTTTGCGGCTTTTAAGAGATAGGATTGCATCGCGTACTTCTAACTATAATGATTCTTCGAGACTAACATTCCACACTGTTGATGCAGACATGCTTTCGGGGAATCGGAACTAACACAGGTGCTCAAGAAAATTGATCTTTGAAGTGTTCAGCCCACCTATCATGACGACTAATTTTATCGGTTATTAAATGGTTGATAATATCATTTATAGTTTCAATACAGTTTTTTCAGACTTGTTGCGCGAATAAGTTGGAACAAACAGCGACAATAACCTGATGCGAACGCCCCTTCCATTTCTTCAGCCTTTCTTTTAAAAATGTTTCGAGATCGGCTTTTTGAATACACTTAAGTAGGCGTCGTATATTGCGACGAGTATTATTATGAGCCGAGCCAGATGAAGTTTGGCGCCTTGTTTCGAGTATCTCTATAGATTTTACTGAGAGCTAATGATTATTTCTACGGGGTTATGCAATGCCACATACAGAAGTATCTGCACTTTGCATAGTGGAACTTATCTCGAGCCAAACAAAATTCGGATTTTCGCCACCAAGACCAGTTAGCTTAGAATATATAATATCTTCATATTTTTGTCGGAAGGACGGTTGTTCGAGTTTTCCAATTGTGTGAGTGCCAAACATCTGGAACGAATTAAGTTCTTCAAGTCGTGTTTTCAATCACATACTGCATCAAAACGATTCCTCAAGCAGTGCAGAAGAAATAACCAAAAACCGACGAATAAATTCTGGCCAGTGCATGATGAGTTCTCAATAAGGACGAAACCGGTCTACTAGATTAATTCCTTTTTCTACACTATACATTTCTTAGTTTATACTGGCATATGTAAGTAATTAATGGGTTAGGTATTTATATCAAGACTGCAACCTTGATCATTATAATTGTTATCACCGCCCGCGCAACCAATGTGCGTTTAATTATATAAATGTTCGTATCAATACCACTTCGCCATGTAGTGTGGTGTCTGTTCAGTAATGACAGATTGGGGATGGTTAGTTAGAACTTTGGGTCTAAATGGATGCCATATGAGCTCCACCTAAAGGAAAAATAGACTAACCAAGTTACATTAGTTAGTATATAACTAAAAATTGTGTGCAGTGTAGTGTGCGACAGGATGGCTCAGTGGTAAGAGCACCAGATTCCGAAGCAGACGTGCCCCGGTTCGAGCCCTGTCCACGGAAAATAATGTCCAGTACGTGATGTGTTCCCAATAAGGACGAAACCGGTCTAGTGGATGAATTGCCTTTTCTACACTATACAATAATTAGCTTACATTAATTTTGTTGATTTTCTGTTATTTGTTTGCTAACCCATGGTTATATGGCAGTGAAGCATCAGTTACTAACGACTTTTGTATTGTTCTCCGTGATTATGATGATCATCGACATCATTAGGCCACACAATATGAAAACGCCACGAAGCCCGATATTCAATAATGACTGAACGAGAATAGGAAGGTGAAATATGTCAAATAGGAAAAACACGATCATTTCTAAAAACAACACAAAAGTCATTTGTTTAAAACACGAATGGCTGTAAAACAGTAACACACGTAGAATTTGCGCCGAAGATATTAGATTGCACAAGTCGAGTAAACTTACCCAGCTAGTTGAGCCTCCCAGTCTTTAAGATGCTCTTCGAATGAGGCCAGTTCGACACCCGCATCTCGCAGTCGAACACGAGTGTCGCTAACCACTTCGTCCAAGTTAGCGAGCGCCACAAGCCAACCCTGAAATGTGCGAAAAACAGACTTAGAAAAGCTTGACGAGATCTACGAGGCTGTATTTTAGTTTTCTTGGATGACAAACACTGAGAGACACACAGAGTTCTTCAGGCAGGATTTCACATTCGCGTTTTGCTCGCTTAAAAATACAGAACCAGCAAACTCAAAAAGCTATCTACAGATGCGTGTCGCTCTGGTCTGCTGTAATGCCACTATATCCCTTTTTGATTTAGTTATATTATTGTACAGGGAGGACGGCTCTGACCAGTACTTTTAAAGCGTATCTTGATTTATTGATCATTTTGTACTTCTCGATGATTTGGTTTAATATTTCTACATTTAGAATAACAAGTCGGTTGCCATGTTCTCTTCTAGTTAGTCTGGCTAAACATTGAGAGTCATAGCCGATGTACGCTATTTGAGCATCATTTCTACGAATATATCATCTGTCTTTTATGGACTAATATAATGTTATTAAGTGTGCATTAGGTGTTGCACACCCAGTAACAAATTAGTTCATTTTTGACCAGAAGGATTTGAGCATCATTTCTACGAATATATCATCTGTGTTTTATGGACTAAAATAATGCTATTAAGTATGAATTAGGTGTTGCACACACAGTAACAAATTAGTTCAATTATGACCAGAAGGATAAACCAAAGGCAGCATGAACGGAAAGTTTAATCTCATGCACATTCGTTTCGTGCTTACTAGCGACTCATCAGTAGGAGTCGGTATTACGCTCTTTAACCACTATATATTTTGTCAAGAATGTTGGATAATAGGACGTTACAATCTTCTAGACGAATGTGTAAACCTGCAATAGTGAAGCTAACATTATCTAAAATCAACGACAATGCGACTTCAACACTAACTCACACTGTATAATATATATACCTGTAAAGGATACTAACATTATGGCTATTGTGTCAGTAACCGATACCAACATTAATGTACCGAAAAGGTACACGGTACTAACACTAAGGTTTCTGAGTCGGTACATGGTACCAACCTGATGGATATCAATTTATGCTAAAGTTCACCGAAATTGAGAATTACAACAATTTCTGAACGCCTGTTCCTTGATCGATATCAGTTATCACATTTCGCGGTAGGCATGACATCATTGAATTCAATATATAACAGTTATATACTTTTGTTGCGGAGAGCTAATGTATATGCAAGTATGTATTAGGTGTTGCGAACCTAGTAACAAATTAGTTCAGTTGTGACCAGAAGGATAAACCAAAGGCAGCATGAACGGAAAGTATAATCTCATGAGTATATTGCTAGCTGTATTTATCAAACGCTTTTAACCTTTTTTAATGTACAGACATTAACTATTCGAATCTAATTGCATTTTTTGTATAATAGTTGTATAGTGAAATAATTATTGAGTAAAATTTTGAGCATCGCATTTTTTGTCAGAAAATTTTTCCGTTCTGCTAGGTGAATATTTTTATGCTTCATTCAGATAACATTCGTTTAACGTTAATTTTTTATCTTCGCAGCGTACCGCAAAATAAAGAATTTACAAAATTTAGTTAATTATATATTATGAAAATACAAACTTAATTTAGAAAAAATTAAAATATTTCCATCTGTGAAGAATTCTGAAATTTCCAGACAAAAAAAGCTGATTTCATTTTTGAATATAACTCTACCAATATTAAATGAATAAATCTTTCATTATTAGTAGTAAATGTTTTCCGAAGAATGTAACAATTTAGGTTCAGTAGACAATTTATTCAGAGCTCAGTGATCCTGATGTTTCATCATTTGACGTGTCACCAGAGAGACTAATTCCACTATAGAAGTCATCAGAAAGTGACTCACTAGATGTAATCGATGTGCTTATCCCACCATCTTCAGTCGACGTTGGCTCGGAAGATTCATTTTCTGAGTTCTCTTCTGATGTGCTACCTTCATCGGTATATGAATCAGAATAAAATTCATCTGAACCAGACGTGGCTATTTCGGAATCTTCTAAAGAGTATGATGATCCTGATGACATTTTATCAGTGTAATCACTTCCACTATTGCTGTAATCATAAGCTGATTCACTAGATGAAACCATCGTGCTTGTTCCTGAATCATCCTCAGTTGACGCTGGCTCGGAAGATTCATTTCCTGTGTTTTGATCTGAATCGCTGCCTTCAACTGTATCCTTCCTCATCGAATAATATTCACCCGAACCAGACGTGGCTGTTTCGGAATCTTCCAAAGAGTATGATGATCCTGATGACATTTCATTAGTGTAATCACTTCCACTATTGCTGGCATCATAAGCTAATTCACTAGATGAAACCATCGTGCTTGTTCCTGAATCATCCTCAGTTGACGCTGGCTCGGAAGATTCATTTCCTGTGTTTTGATCTGAATCGCTGCCTTCAACTGTATCTTCATCGGAATAATATTCACCCGAACCAGATGTGGCTGTTTCGGAATCTTCCAAAGAGTATGATGATCCTGATGACATTTCATTAGTGTAATCACTTCCACTATTGCTGGCATCATAAGCTAATTCACTAGATGAAACCATCGTCTTTGTTCCTGAATCATCCTCAGTTGACGCTGGCTCGGAAGATTCATTTCCTGTGTTTTGATCTGAATCGCTGCCTTCAACTGTATCTTCATCGGAATAATATTCACCCGAACCAGACGTGGCTATTTCGGAATCTTCTAAAGAGTATGATGATCCGGATGACATTTCATTATTGTAATCACTTCCACTATTGCTGGCATCATAAGCTGATTCACTAGATGAAACCATCGTGCTTTGTTCCTGAATCATCCTCAGTTGACGCTGGCTCGGAAGATTCATTTCCTGTGTTTTGATCTGAATCGCTGCCTTCAACTGTATCTTCATCGGAATAATATTCACCTGAATCAGACGTGGCTGTTTCGGAATCTTCTAAAGAGTATGATGATCCGGATGACATTTCATTATTGTAATCACTTCCACTATTGCTGGCATCATAAGCTGATTCACTAGATGAAACCATCGTCTTTGTTCCTGAATCATCCTCAGTTGACGCTGGCTCGGAAGATTCATTTCCTGTGTTTTGATCTGAATCGCTGCCTTCAACTGTATCTTCTACGAAATAATATTCACCTGAGCCAGATGTGGATATTTCGGAATCTTCTAGAGAGAATGACGATCCTGAATTTTCACTTGATGACGTTTCATCACTGTCACCACTTCCATTATAGCTGTCATCATAAGCTGATTCAGTGGTTGTAGATGTTACCAAATCTTCTTCAGCAGACGTTGGCTCGGAGGATTCATTTGTTGCGTTTTCATCTGATACGCTATCGACGTCACTAGTTTCTGAAGAATCGAATTCATAAGATGAAATCGCTGAGGTTTGCTCATCAAGCTCACTTCCACTGACATTTTCACCTTGACTAACATGACTATTTTTATTGTTAAATTGAGAACTTGACAGACTGTTTTCAAAGCCTGAACCGGGGTTCTGGCTTTGCCGCAGGCCAGTTGGAACAGAACTCACAGTATTGGCATGGAGAGCAGCCAACGAGACAACTATCAACACCACGAAATATGTAAACTGCATTTTGTTATGCTGAGAGACAACTAATTGTCGCTTTGTTTCTGATTAATCCATTTGTTCACTTTGTTTTATATGGTTAAATTGGCTTACTACGCGAGGCAGCAGTGTTGCTGACAACGCTGGATACATGGCGACTCATTTGTGATTACGTGAGTCGCTCAACGGTGACGCGCACCGGAGACCAGCCTACGCTAAATCCAGTTTAGTGCAGACAAGTCATGCATACCTGGGGTGGATCAATCGAAGATAGTATGAGGACGTTAATTAGTCACAGCAGGGTAAAATCTTCATGGCGAGAACACGACTGTTAGCATTAACGGCCGGTAATAAAGCGTTAACACTTTTCTTACACTTAATCTTTGCACTGCAACGCAGGTAACTCTTTGCACTATGTTGAGTATATTAGTAATTATGCTTAATTTTATTATCATTTAAGTCCGACAGCTTAGATCTGAACATTTTGGTTTATAATCTAGTTTATTTTTTATCACAAATATGCATAAAGTCATCATCTTTTTGCCTTGCCCTAACATAGCATGCGGAAAACTACGATCAAGGCGTCTAGTTTAAAATTTTTAAAGTTTCAATGTTGTTAAAAGGCGCAATTAGTTTGAATGCATTTTATAATTGAAAGGCACTGAAATTGTAAATCATTCTACTTGGCGTTCGCGTTATCAAATGGCGTAAACTTGTTATATGTTGCAATAATTTTGTGTATTCCAATTATGTTTGACGCGTATCAAACGCGTGTGAGGGAATATTGTAAATTAGTTTGTGCAAAAAACCTTATCATGTTAACATTTTTTCATCGCTGGTCTGGAAGGCAGGAACCGCTCGTTACATGACGATGAGAAGAAAAAACTGTTGTTTGTTGCATGACAAGATGAATTACGTGGATGATTAACAATTCTACAAATCGCATCAATTATTGAAACAATATGTTGCTTTTTTGTGGTTTCGCAGGTACACCTGGTGTCTAGTCGTTTTATTTAAAAACTTGGCCCAAAATAGTCATCGGATAGATGGAGTTGTGAGTCGAATACTCAGACGTGCAATAAACCAACAGTTGAATCAATTGCACAAGTCTCCCGTTCGGACGACTTCTAAAACTTTCGCTACCACACTCGGATTAACTAGAATCTAACCGCACTAAGTGCACGGCATAGAAAACCGGAAATCGAGGCCAGCCCTACATCGAAGTAAAATTACCGTAGGTCGCAGGTAAGGACGCGTTTGGACCTTTCCTGGTCATCGTCAGATCACGACGTCAAACTGATTAGCAAATCTCAAAATACCGACACAAATAAAAAGAAAGCAAAATAAGATCCGCCATACTAACCGTTAGAAGTCTTGCATGTTTTTCTAATCCGTCGCGAAGACTACGTTTTTGCTGCTTTCGCCATATCTTCGTAAGTAATATAGTTATAAAATCATTGAATGCACGGGTGTTAATAAGACAAATCTAACTAAACTTTGAGAGGGTATGTTAAGTATCAACCGAAGCTCATATATGATTTGTCGTTCGGTCTTTGTTAATCTGTTTGCCATCCAGCTCTGATGATGACCAGAAAAGGTCAGAAAACACGTTGCAGTTTAGCCGTGTTTCGCACCTGTCCTAAATAAACGCAAATGATGTAGAGAACGACTGTTGGTTATTTGATGAGGAACACCACAGAGTTCTCAAAAATACGTTAAAGGCATGTTTATTATTAGATAATTTTCTTATTGTCTCGAATGACGGCATTCATAACCAAGCGATTTAGGGCATTCGTTAACGCTAAAAACTCGTGTGTTCCTTCAAATTGTTAGTTTGTTTGTATGTATTAGGTGTTGTGAACCTAGTAACAAATTAGTTCAGTTGTGACAAGAAGGATAAACCAAAGGCAGAATGAACGGAAAGTATATTCTCCTGTGCACATTCGCTTCGTGCTTACTGACGATTCATCAGTAGGAGCCGGTATTTATAGATTTGATATATATATATATATTTTTTTTTATTTACTGCGGCTGACTCCTTTTGGAGGATAAGCCGGCTAACGGGGCCATGGCGGTGGTGTCACCAGGGCGTGGTGGATTTCCGACCGGCAATCGGATCTCCTATAAAATACCACATGAGTCCGATGACGGCACCATGACTCGGCGTGTGTTCCTCGCCACAAAAGGGGACAACAACCACAGGATTACATGGACTCCTGGACAGTACCCCGTACTTCCGAATGGCGAATGAGCTCTCAACAGCCACCGGCAACCATGCAACTTACTGCTGCCTTGCAGACTGCGCTTGGATGTGCAAAGGCTAGAGGTGCGTCCTCGATCAAAAAGCCGAGTGGTGAGGGGACACCACTTGTACCAAATTCCCAAGAAACTCCATGAAAACTCCATGAAAAAAAAATATATAATATAATATAAAGTGAGTTAGCGTTGAAGTCGCATTGTTGTAGACTTAATATGATGTTAGCTTCACTACTGCAGGCTTACACATTCTTCTAGGAGATTGTACCGTCCTATCATCCCAAAAGCACGAAACAAATGTGCACACGGGATTATACTTTCCGTTCATGCTGTATTTGGTCTATCCTTCTGGACATAATTGAACTAATTTGTTACTAGGTTCGCAACACCTAATGCATACTTGCATATATATTAGTTCTCCGCAACAAGCAGTATTTAAATGCCATTAAGATACTGTTTTCGTTGTTGATATGCGTAAATACTGTGTATTTGATATTAATCGTGATCACTATTGTCTGTATATGTTAAACAATGTATACATATCGTTCGGTACATTTTCGGTACTTCAATTTCACGAATTTAATCAGGCACACGCAAGTTTATTCAAGTGAATAACAAAGACAATAAAACCACGTCTGCACCACAGAAAGGTTTTACAAAAAAGGACTCGAAAGCTGGAATCCTACATTCACACGCCAGACGTTATTTTACTGTGTCGAAAGTGAATCAGTGCATTCTCGTTCCCCGCATTAATAATGCCTATTTTGTCTACAACTGCGCTATTCGTAACCGAAATACATCGCTCCAGTTTACGAAACAGTCCAGTTCAACTAAATGACGAGAGAATGAGTTGATATTGTGCGTGCAGCCGTATTCCGAGTTGGTTTTGTGATGAATAAGATGTAGACTCTCACGCGTAATTGAGTAATTTACTCACTAAAAACAAGCTAATGCTAAAGCTTTTCCCACTATTGGCATTGCCATAATCATCATTCTTTTGCAATATTATCATCCACATCATCGTTAATACCACTGTCATCCTCGTTAAGAGGAGAAAGAAAACTAAGGCTAAAAAAGTTTCATCATCATCATCATCATCATCATCATCATCATCATCATCATCGATACTATTACCGACATCAGCATGATTAAGTTTCTAACCAAAATCTTCCTATCGCACGATTAGTATCAACAGCAGCTCTAAAATGCTCGAATTATCGACCTCATCCGTGCAGATAAAGACGTAGGTCAGCAAACCGGAGGATATGCCACAATCGTCATAGAAAAAAGTGTTATCTAATGCATGTATACGGTCCGTGCGTCTACGGGGGGCAAACTGTTTAGCGAGGATCAAACTGGTTAAATTCAACGGGATTGGTGTTCACTTCATGCTCGAAAACTTGACTTAAAGAATTGTTACCACCACCCGCGCAATCATTGATTGATGAATTGTATTGCCTATATATGTATATGTGGCGAAAACTGCAAACAGTTAATGTTCGTGACTGCATAGAAAATGTGTAGCCGACATTTCCAATCAAGTTCAATGTATGCGAGACAGCTAGAGGTGAGAGCCGCATATCTAAATTTGATTTCCACATATATATGCGCAATGCGGTTTGAACCTCGCTAGTCAGTTTGTCGCCATACTCTGATGATGATCGTGGAAGGTCGAAACGCGCCAGTGCGTTGCGACTGGCGGTAGTTTTGTCATGTTGTTGGACGTCGGGTTAAATACAATGGGATTGGTGTTTACTTCTAGCTCGCAAAATTGATTTGCAGACCTGTATATATATTTACAGTCCAATATAAATTGTTTGAATTGCTTAAATGGAACTATGGTGCCAAATTATTTTAAACAGGTGTAAATAAAAAGTCCATTAAACCTACTTGCACCATTTTGTGCTGTTCCGAATAGAGGCTCTCCATGTGAGACACGACTTCTTGCGACAAATACGTCAGACTGGTGACAGCTTTACTGAACGTCTCCAACCCCATCAAACTTGGCGTGCGGGAAACCGAATTGTTCATGGTATTCACATAGTCACCGTCTACAATCATTTTTTGGAAAAGAAACATGTTAATCTTGTGAAATGCAACTGGGTTTAAGTCAGCAAGTTCTTCCGTAAACAGAAAGCTACCAATTTAAACATATTCTGGCTGACTGCACTATGCTCAATCAAATTGGTCCATTCAACACGTCAACACCCACCTTAAGGACTTTCAGTATCAACTCTAAATTCACTAAAGATGAGCGAATTGAGTCAGCTTTCTATAGCATAACTTAAATAATAAATTAAATAAATATTATACCTTAGCGTAGAAGTTGTTGTCAATCACTTTGCCTTTAAATAACTGTCGCTTCGTTCACGTTGTGAAGTTAGCACTGCAATTAGAATCTGGAGGCTAAGCACAGAATTGAAGCCCTGTCAATTTCGAGCAGGTGTACACCATATATACACACTATAAAAGCCATTTTGACAACCGATATGTTCGCACATTAAATGCTCCGATGTTAAAACCTAACCTAGGTTTTTTTTAATGATAGTCTACTTAATTTATTTTCGATATTTCGCAACCTTATGTTGGGCTCAGTGATATGATCAACATCAACCATATTCATAGTATCTAAAAGAGCTTTATTGTTAGACTGAGAAGAGGAAAGGAAAGGAAAGGAGTCAGAATTGGATATAAAGTTGTCTGCAGTAGCCCAGCACGGCCCAACAGATAATGCGACCCTTTTTATACTGCGCGACGGCCGATGCCGTAGGTACCTACTGTAATTACTAGATAATATAGTTTATACTGACAAATGTATGTACATAATGGGGCAAGTGTTTATATCAAGATGGAAACTTTTATTTAAATAATAATACGCTGATGCTTCACTGTCCCATAAGCTTGAAATGCATTTTTAAGTGCAGGCCGTAAAAGAACACAAGCTCAGCCTTTCTCTGTGGAGATGTTGAAACGGCGTTAGTCTGACCTTTTTCCAGTGCCCTGACTGAAAGGAGAAACTTTAATGCTTCTGATGCGCTATCAATATTGCAAACAGCGAGATCTGGTGTGTAACGATGTGATTCTCGTTATTGATGACATGAACACTCTGAACATATCCTCAGTAAAAGAGAAACCGGAATGGACTTAGCGGTAATAAGACTGACGAAACAACTGTTGACATCATATAAACCAAATGGGAACATATTAGTTTTATGAAATTGAAAGAAAGAGCGCTCCTAGCGAATCTATCTGCAGAATCGACTATTGAGCATGCTCGAAAGAATGAGATACAACCCCGAATGACCCTCATGGAATTCAATGAATGATTAAAATCAAATAATTGGTGGTTTAAGTATTGACATAATTGTCAAAATAGTTCTACTATAGGTTCTAGCCGATTAGATAACAGGTTTATTCACAATAGTCAATTGCATGACAATTGATAGCACGCATAGGTCGGTAAAATCTTGATTCCTCCACATTTCCAGGTGCATAGCTTGTCTTTTGCATTAATTGATGGATTCCCACTGGTCCCTTTACTCTGAAGCCGTCCACAAGTTGATTTTCCGAAAATGCTGTTGAACCAAGTGTTTAAACAATCAACTTATGGATGGCACCAGAGTGACGGGAATTGTGAAAATCTATCAATCAAGGCATAAATACAATTTGTGCACCTGGGGATGTAAAGGAATCAATATTTTACCGACCTATAAGTGCTATAAATTGTGCCGCAATATACATCTGAGGAAAAAGCATTTAACCACATTCGCTTACATCTGCTATTGTGAGTATTGTGCTGTGTATAGTGGCCTGATGATAAAACCGGAAATCAGGTTCTAAGACGTCGCCAGGCCAGTGGTTAGTGTGAACGATGTTAAAGCCTTCGGAAGAAAGGGACGAATACGCACCCAGCCAAAACGAAGACCAGATCGATGCGTACTTGGAAAGGGGAATCAATCGGATCTTTGAGAAACTGACAGTGCAAAGCAACAGCCCGCGAAAAGTCAACATATGAAGCTCCACTGCGCACAAATCATTCAAATTGCCACAGTAGCCTATTGAACAGTATGCGTACCGTAATTGTGCATTTAAAAAAGTTATCTCACTTAATGTACCTTAGTTTTGCATAATTTGTTGAATACAGAATCAGGAAAAAATCAAATGTGTACCGGGGGATATTTATCCATTTTATATCTACAGAAATATAATCTTATTGCTAAACAAAATATGCACCAAACAAAGTAGTAATTCGAAATTTAAGCATATTATGTTTATCTCAAACTTGAACAACATTTACAACCAGCGCAAGAACGTTGATTATTTGATTGCGTTGGACTAAAACAACAAAAAATGCAGCAAACAGCTTACCGCGAACTTTGAAGTATTTCGGCTTTATTGGTGGCTCATTTTCAATTATCTGTCGGAACAAGTAAATCGGATTGGTTTCATCCTGTTGTTTGAAAAATGTGCACACAAAATAACATAATTCGTTCAAAATAAATAACTTCATTTAAATTTTTTGATAAACAGCACTACATAAACACAAAATGTTGATGCTTCGCCAAAAGGTAACCCTGAAATTCTAAAGCACGTGCGAAATGGAAAAAAACACCGTTGCTAAATACGAGTAGGGCCTGAGACGCGGCAGCTCCGCATTGCCAACATGAGTCAACTGCCATCGATCGAAACTGTAGC
The DNA here is from genome assembly GCA_029291075.1 of Eudiplozoon nipponicum. NCBI lineage: Eukaryota > Metazoa > Platyhelminthes > Monogenea > Mazocraeidea > Diplozoidae > Eudiplozoon > Eudiplozoon nipponicum. The sequence continues at coordinate 1,146 of JAQBSW010004396.1, read as the reverse complement.
TGTCGTCACATTATTTAAGATTTATGCGTGTTCTAAATTTCGGTGAAATTAGGCCGATCTAAAAACGCACGGTGTTGGTGCTCTTTTCAGAGGTGAAACATACGCAGATATCGTTGTGCACTTGCAATGTGAACGAATTTACAACAAAAATATTATAAGAGCGGTCTAAAACGAGTATGCATCAAGTTATGCAACGAGGTTTACCCTAACCGATCATTCATTGCGTGAATAAGTTGGAATAAACCTCGGCTCTCACCTAGATACGAGCACATATTTCCACTTATTAACCATTCCGGTTCACAATGGGTCAAGATCCCCTTCCAGATCGCGCTTAAGTTGGCGACTAATTGATGTACTATCAGTATTGTAAGCCGAATTAGCATAAATTTGGCGATCAGTATCGAGAATCTATATCGAATTATCAGAGACTAAACAACTTTTCTACAGGAGCCAAAAATGTTACATGCACAATAAGTTGTACTGTGCATATCGAATATTGTCCTCATTTATTGCATTATCGATTTTTCACACCCGTGACCAACTCATGTCTATTTTTAAGAATTCCAAAACTATTGCTAGATAGAAAGCCGTTCGAGTAGGTTAACACCCATTTAACGCGTATTCCTAATTAGATTTCCTTCAAAGACGCACGCCGTGACTATCACTGCGTTATTGCCTTATCTCAGACTAACAAATATGGAAAAGAAAATGACTTACTTTTAAACATTAATTGACTGCGCGGGTGGTGATAACAACTCTTTAAATCAAGTTTGCGAGCCTGAAGTAAACACCAATCCCATTGTATTTAACTAGTCGTCGAGAAACATAACAAGTACAATGTATGCGAGACTATTAAATAAATCTTAATGAGAAACAGCTGGAAATGCTTAATCGTGGTCTGAATACAGCTATCCAAATTGAGAAATCACCAAAAAATGAGATAATTACGGAGGCTGTTAAAATAGCACAATTCCTCTCAGACAAGGATAAAGTTAGGTTTGAATTAGACGTAGCCGCAGCTGTGCTAACGTACACAGAGGAAAAATATAAACCAAATTATGAAATAAAAAGTCTCAGGAAAGAGTTAATAGCAAACAGTGTGATATGTTTGAAAGCAGACAAAGGAGGAGCGACGGTTCTGATGAA